>JTDE01001293.1:0-40221 GCA_014338405.1 Paragonimus skrjabini miyazakii
GTTTTCAAAAAGGGGGCCCGAAGTCAATGTGACAACCACAGAGGCATCTTGCGTACCTGTTGAAGCCGATGATCACCATAGTGATTCGTACGACTTCGGGATTTATCTATTGTTGCTGGAGACTGGAGATGTCTGTACTCCTTAGGGACGTGCTGATCGGAGGGCGAGGTTCTACCGTTGGAGCACCTGAAGTTCTTTTATGTCGAGATGACACTCCATTTCACAGTATCGTTAGAGTTTATGTGGCATTCGACAGCAGACCCGACTGCCAGCCTTCAGTTAACTACGCTGTGGTAGTACTATCGTTCATTGTCTGCGACTGCCCATCTTCCGAGAGAACCCTGCATATTTTGCAGTTAGTCCTCACATAGAAGGTTATTCTCCAATCCGTAACCTGGGGACTGGCCCGCGCTCATTGAGCTAGCCTACCCGCTTACCTGGGTACCGGATATCTAATGACCGAATAGCCTCTTGACAATCTTTTCCATCTTCTCTTGTTCATCGGTTGCCTGTGCAGCACAAGCGATAAATGGTCTTTCTCCATCTTGACGTGTTCGAAACTTTAGGTTTGCAATCATAGATTGTTTTTGCAATTGTTACACTACACGGTATTCACCGATTTGCTACCCACATGTAGACGAGAACAATCTTAGTGAGCGAGCTTGAACCCAAGACATTAAGTCCAGCATGTTTTTGAGAATAATAGCTCTCGACAAAACCGAACGTTGGTCGTGTGCTAAAAATAAACGCACTTGTTTTTACACATTGCGCTGAATAATTCAACATTATTCCAAGAGACTTTAGCAGTGTTCGTCAGGGGTGCCCACACTCTTCCTTTTAGACAGTCTCGAAGGCACACTTTGAGACTGTATGAATGTTACTATGGGTTTTTTTTCCTGATCTTAAGCTTATTGAAACAATATACGGATGTCATTATTCAGTTTAGTAATTCTGCCGAAGGCATGCAGATCATATTGAATAGGATGGATGATCAGACTGGTCTGTATGAAGTGCATTTCCCGCCTCTAGACTGCTAGGTGTCAGTCCAGGACTGGGGTGTTTGCATTCCCAATTTATTCATTACAGGCAAGTCGATCCAGACCGTTGATCGTTTTACTTATTCAGGTAACATAGTCTTGCCAAGTGGAAACATCACTGATGAAAATTGAGCAAGAGTAGCGAATGCATGTGTTGTGTTTTTTAATGTTCCTCATCTGCAACAGTGGAAAGATTTCCGGCAAACTTCGAGAGAATTGATTTACAATGCTTGCGTGCGATCCATTTTGCTCAGTCGTTCGTATATGAGCGGACTTGTTCGTTCTAACTCGTTTCCTTCAGTCAGTCCGTATCTGATAAGGTGATCGTTTAGCAGCGCGGCTATTCGCTGGAGCATATTTATGAAATCTTCATCTAGGCACTTTGTCGGTGAGCTGATAACTTTCCGCAGGCTGCGATCGTTTGATCACACGTACCATAAATTGGTTGAAGCTTTAGCTCGCCGGAGATTACTCGCGGAGACCTCCAACGACTGTGAAAACCACTGGATGGTCAACGACGACGCGACAACGAAGTACTTAGACCGCGACTGTTCCGTTGAATGAAGTGGGTAGATATAAACTGTCTGACTGGACTTCACGCCCATTCAGGTCGCTGGTTAGCCGGGCATGCTGACATCGACAAAACTGCTTATTCTTCTGTATGTCCTTATTTTGTCCAGCTTTGTTCCCTTTATCGGAAACAGCATACCTCGTCATGGATGCAGCAAAGGGTAGCTTGGCCCACAGTTTCGTCTAGCCAGGCTCATTGCCATCATAAGTGAATGAATGAGTGAGCATGGTGATCAAGTACTGATGTTTTCCGGTCCAGCACACTTTTCTATTTGTTCTTGTGACTTTGTATTAATGAAAATAAGAGCCTCACGGTAGCGAAGGTGATAAGTTAAGTGACTATTTATTGCTTCTATTTATCGTCCAGAGTTTTGTCTTCATTTGCAAGCTGGTAGTTCCGTGAACTAATATGGCCTTCCAAGAGTAAGCATCCTGTTTTTAACTCGTATTTTCTGTTATACTTAACTAGTCTTCTGTTGTCACGTCGGTACCCTCTGAGTGCCATCTGTGTCATTCATGTTAAATCCTCGTCATAAAAAACCTCAGTTCTTCCACTTAATTAATTGCATTTCATAACTTTTTGTTCGCTGTGAACAAGAACCGTCGGTCAGGCTAGGGACGATTCTCCATTTCGCGTACCTAAAAGTCCCCCAAGAATCCTGAAAATGTGTTATTTAATGATTTCCTGACAAGTCATACTCGGTTTTCTGTCTCCTCGATGTATATTTGAAACCAGATTGGACCGTAGTTTACAAGCATTTGGTCCTAGTGATCACCAGCGGTGATCGGCTGTTGCAAACCAGTTGAATCTTACTAGCACTTCCGCCAGGTTGTCGAACTCATATATTACGAATAAATGACAATATGGTAGTTTCGGCGCTTATTCAGTACACCACCGATCGATCCCCTTCGCTGTGTTTGCACTAAGGTACCGAGTTACTTCTTTTAACTGTTTAACTCCCTCTCTTCCTCGTGACTTTAAGGCTGGATGTCGTCGTCATCATCGTTGAGGTCGGAAAAACATCAGTAGTGCATACTGATGACTAACTGTCGTACAACTACAAAGAAAAATCGTCTGTGATAAACTCAATCAAAAATAGTAAAAGTGAATGTCCTTGACACACGCCACTCTCGGTGAGGAAACTACCAAAAAGTTCGCCGTAAACCTTAACATGAGTTGAAGTATGGAAATAAAGTGCCGACGGCATACTCACATACTCGGTCGATACATCTTTTCTCATAAGCCACTCTAGAAGTATATATCGGACCAATGAATCAGATGCATCTTTGTGGTCTAGAGAGACAGCAACTGTCGGTGGACGGTACATGTGATCAGCGAAGAGTGAAATTTTGATCTGTTGAGCAGGACGAAAACTCGCCTGTTCCTCCGCAACGTCTGTCTCCCGGGCTGTAGTGAGTCAATAAAGTATAATGAAAATTAGAACCTAAGTAATGATTGAGGATCAAACTACTCACCGTGTGATTTTTCGAGAGCTTCTCATTCACTTCTCAAATATGGGAATAGTTATCCCCTGCTCCACATAAAACCATGATGATTCTGTCGTTCAAACAAGTTGAACCAATTGTGTTGATGCTCCTCTGATTTATTCGAAAAGTGTCGGCACAAGGTCACCTAGGTCGGAAGCTTTATTGCGCTAGAGAGCTGAAATGCGATTGTGGACTTCAGTTTCGTTGGTTGGTTCTATATCTGTCGGCCAGGGTATTACATCGCAAATTTACAGCGATAACGCAGTACAGACAAAAAGCAAATTAAATTGATCCTCAGCGTTCCGCCTAACGGTCTAACCTTCTGAAGATTGTAGAAATGTGTACGTCATATACTGAGTTGAGGTGCAACTCGAAGATATGAATGGAGTCTAGCGATCGCTCTGTGGATGATTTAATTTGCTGGCGCGGGATTTGTTTATCTATCCCTAAGACGACTGCCTGATGGTCTCAGGTGTGTTTACGTCCTGTCTCAGCTGTCCGTATCTTGTGAACTGGATTATTCGAAAGGATAAAACTTGCCATCATTGTATTAATGCTTGACTTTGCGAGCCTCACATTCCATTCAGGTTTGTGACTTCGATATTGCAGTTGTTTATTTAATTGTTTTACTCAACAGTAACGTGTAAAACCTGCTGCTTTCATTTCTCCGTCCGCGTGTATTTACCACCCTTCACTGGCTACTTTCTGTTTGCGTTTCAGTTTGTAGGTTCATCTCTCGGACGGGGTTGCAATTCTCGATCTCGTTTATTGGTTATTGCTGTTCGACAGTTGTTCGGTCAGTCCAGCGTCGTCCAGGAGGTACTTTCCAGTGATTTGAAACATAGTCGTTTTTGTGGTCTGCCCGTGAATGCTTATCGGTGGGCACCGGTGTGTACATATAGGACAGTTCTTCCCAGCGTCAATTGTTGGCATACTGGCCGGTCATATTCCGACTCTGCGTTTTATTCAGAAGGTGAGGAATCGCAGCAGATGACCCATCGTGACCAAGCCACGATTGCTAACTTTGATGACGCTACCGATCTGAAACCGTTTTATGTCTATCGTTTGGAGAACGATGGGGTGGTTCAAGTGTGCGTTGAATTTCAGCTGCAGTCTCCTGACGGATCACCTAGTCACTTTCAGTTCAAACGTCCTGCCGTCGAGCTGCTATTCATTTTTCTAAGTGGCATTGTTGCGAAAGTAAACAACACTTTTGCTCGAAAATCTGGAGAACAGACTGAAGGAAATAAACAACCCTCGACACATTTGAGCGTGACTGACGTATCAATGATAAGGCAAATTGGAAAACCGTCTCACCCTCGTTGCATCAAGGTGGACGAGAATACTAGTCTATCAGACACACTGCTCGCAGATGCATTGTATCCTGAAACCGAGCTTGATTCTGTCTTCCTTCAGTTCGACTTTCCTGCGTTAAAACCCGTAACACTTCAGATGATGCGAAATCCAGCTCGTGTAAAAAAATGTGTTCTGAATACGGTTCCCATGGTTGGTTGTCCAGTAGTCCCAACTATCGAATTGGAGAACGCCAGCCTGACAAAGTGCGAATTCGTTTGGTTTGTCTCTGAAGTGAGTTGTTTTGATAATCTGACCGTCCGGCTATGTTTAATGCGTTCGGTTGTTGCCCGAAAGTCAGAAATTGCGATTGTTTCATTGAGTTCATTTGGTAAGGACACTCACTAGTCACTCAGTCTCGGTTAAAGTGTTTTATTTTCCCTTCAGGTTCCGATGTTATTACAGTTTGTTCAGTTTAGCGCTTTTGGGATTCCTCCTTTGCACTTTGACGTATGCATTTTATGGCTTGAAAATCATGAAGGCTTATTGTGTTATCATTAAGACACTACCTTCCGTTCATGAATATCAAACAACAGATATGAAACTATAAAGTCTTCTTATTTGAAATGTTTCGCCTGATCACCGTAACTTTCTGACAATCAGGAAAACTAGGGTTACTACTAGAGTAGGCGAATGTTCTTCACAATTGAGTTCACTACCTTGTATGACAAGCATGTTCTTTTTGCTAGTCAAATGGATGGCCTTCAACTCCGTGTCACTCCGGATTCGTCTTCACTCCACTTCCTGAACACCTCGGTTGCCGTTTACGTCTGGCTGTTTGCCCCCGTGATGAAACTGGCCGTATTGGACTTGTTCGGAGCCGTTTGACATCGGAGAAAATGTTCGATTATCCGGTGATCTGTACACGGTCGATCAGAGCTGAACCGCAGCAAAACTTTCACATGGAAAGGTATGCTTGACGATCTGTTGTAAAAAAATCATTTTGTTTGTTCTTATGTTTATTACGAACGACCACTGACACAGTTCGGTTATTTGGTCGACATCATGCTGTGTGAGACTGTTGAACAGCTTTGTTAGGTCATCATTGCATTACTTTAATGTTTCCTTTAGGCTATTCGCTACGGATATAAACCAATGTTTTGTTACCTGCCGCCTGACCACTTTATTAATCAGCCTCAAATTTCACGGAATCAATTTCACCGAAGTGTGCTTTCCGCTCTGCGCACGTGATGCTTACGCTTTTCTTTTCAGTCCTGTGGTTGTCTGTTTGCCATTTTCAACCTATCATTTCCATTCTCTCCCTTTCGTTTTCGGCCTGCCCATCGATTTTCCACTGTTACGTGGGTCATTTCTGTCTCATACTTGCGAAGGATGTTTTTTTTCTGTTCAAGGTCAATCAGAACTGTATTTGGTCGCACATTCATGTCCATTCTCTGGTTGCAATCGTTTAGGCTGCTTAGAATTGACATTTCGCCTGTTCCCTCGGCCCGACAGTTAATATCAGTGTCACTCTAATTTGGCTCAGTTGGCGGTCCGGTTGTATAGTCATCCTTTTCTCTGTCTTTCGTTTAACTTTGTGCAACCTACCTGTGGAAGATGTCAATTAGTGTTGTAGCTGCACCTAATACCTGAAGCTTATTTCTAATGCGAACGCCACTAAGCCTGTTCCATATTTAACTGTCACCCGATTGTAGTGTACCGCACATATTTTACCTTACTAAGATGCGCAGTGCTGTTCACTCTTTTAATTCCTGTTATACAATCGGACCAAAATTTCTGTTAATGTTTACTCTTTTTAAGCATCTATCTGCGGCAAAAATCACTTACTCTCAGTGATTATTGATTTGAGAGAGTAAGAATGACATTGACAACAAATCTTTTATGAGTTTAATTTCGTTTGTTATTTTGAGTGTACTGCATCATTGGATAGGGTTTTGGTTATAGGTTAGCTATTAACGAAGCGTATTATCGTGCATTTTCGATTCATTTGAATGATAAAGCTTCTATGGACCTTATGAGATGATGTCGAACGTTGCCAAAAAGTTTGATTAACGGTCGTCCTTTCTTATTTATTACTGGTAATCGCTTCACTTACCGGTGATATATTTCTCATGAGCCTGTAGTGTTTGATCTATTGGCTAAAGGTTACTGTCTGGTGTGTTGTGAGAAGCGACCATAGAAGGTGATCGTGTCTAATCCATGCCACCATACAACGAGACTTGACCTTGACCCAGTATGTGACGGCTTGCGCATCTCGATGACGTATTGGGCTATACTGGACGGTTTGACCACCGCACCGTCAGAGTCCAACAGCTATCAGGATCTTCAGGGTGAGAACTACTAGGCATTCTTTCTACTCTGGTTTGGTACTTATGCTTTACCGATGGTAAAGCCAGTTTATCAACAGCTAGTCTTTGATCTCGGTGGGGTCGTTGCCCAGCAAACGTAAGAACGAAACGACAACGTACCAATGCGTGATCCCAATACGAGTATTTGCTCTAATAAAAACGATAGTGTTGAATCGAACCATGTTATCTATGACTAGCAGCTATGTGGTCTGTCTGAGACCAGGCCTGCTTCGGAGAAGGTGGGCGCCAATTATGACAATGACGTGCACAATGCCTAAAACTAGTGCTGGCTAAAAATAGTTTATGCTCAACGTACAGCTGCAACAATCGCCCGCCATTATCCGAGCAATGTGATACTATCCCAGCCATCTAAACGAGACTTGACCTCACCAAGGCGGCCGACCTGAGTGTTCGTATCTCTAGCCAGAACGACTATATCAGAACCATGTGTCAACCAAACGAGAGCTGCCAGATCCGAATAAAAGGCGTTCTTGACGCCGGTTTCACTACAGTCAGCTGGAGCATAAGCAGACACAGTGGAAAGATTTCTGAACATTTTGCGTCTAGAGCTGGCCTTAATGAAACCTGCCAAGCGGACAGCACAAAATCTACTGTTAACAGGAATCTAATCTACCAGTGTGGCTTCGGCCGACTTGCTGGGGACCATACCTACTGCAGCTCGACCGGCCGCGGCGGCCATGGGGTTATCCGAGGTGTATAAGCAACGTTGGGTAAACACTGAGGCGGTTCTGTTGCCGACTAACTTCAAATGATTATTATTATCATATTAGTATTATCATATTGCAAACGGTCAGCCATATTCGATTGTGATTAGTGTTCAGACTGCTTGGTCGTCTCGATATGAGAGACAGTAGCTGTCCTGATAACTCCAATCGATGGCCGTACGATTAGGACTACTCTTCGAGTTAAAATCACAGAAACCATGAACTTGTTGAGCGATATTTTGATTCTTGATGTAAATTCTTGATGTAAATTGAACACCACACAGTTGTTCGCAGCTAGTGAATTCCCACGGGCTTTTCAGCCTTGTTAAGAAGTCCTAGTTGTGGGGTCATTTATTGGACTTAATAAGACAGTTAATGAGTCTGCTCTCGAGGCGATCGGGCAATTCGAGCATTACTCACAAACGAATGTTGCTTGGCGTGCGCACTTGATAATGCAACCGTATCGAAGGTGACGTCAGTGGTAAACACGGTTGCTCACAAAGGTGTGACCAGAGTCCTAGTCCCGGCCGTGGCAAAGATATGCACTACTGACGAGTTCTATCAAGAGCAGAACTCGAGTATAGGGCTTCTTTTTGAAAGGGGCTAACTGAATTGTCTATGGGAGTGCGACGGCAGCGATCATTTTTGAATGATGTTCAACTTATATAAATGTACGAAATCCCATGCTGTTTTTCTTATTACCTGTTCTGTTCAGTAGTGTGTCTGCTGGTCCTCAGTTGAGATAGACTCATTTCCCAGAAAAAATCCATGTTCTGACTCTCGCATTTCGCATTATCTCGTATTTTCATAGGATACGTGTGTTGTTTTACATGTTTCCTTTTGGTGATGCACCATAGCCTTATTTCGCCCTGTGACGCGCAGTGAATTGGTGTTTTCATGTATTTTTGCTCACATCCATGAAAATGTCTCACTTTCAAAGCTAATACAATTTCATATTTGCAGATTTCGTGCTACCGAAAAGCCCGTTGCCAACAATGGGTTTCGTGCAGTCTCCTATAATATATTAGCGGCCCACTACGCACGCAGCGATAGTGCACGGAACCAAATTTTTCGACATTGCCCACTTGAAAATTTGGATCAAAGCTATCGCTTACCTCTTATTCTGCGCGAGTTGTTTGCCTACCAAGCTGATTTGATTTGTTTGCAAGAAGTAGATGTTGGTGTATTCCAACAATACCTGAAACCGGCTATGAAATGTCATTTGAACATGGAGGGCATTTATGTGGGGAAACGACGACTACGTGAATCTGATAATCCGCCCGGATTCAAAGTTTTCCTGCATGAGGAAAAAGTAACTGATTAGTGTTTTCTGCTCATGTTTTATATAAATGTTTGTTAGGACGTTTTAGATGCGTCTTTCTTGCTTCTTTGTCTTTACCTTGAAACCGTTTGTGTTAATCGACACGTACATTCTCCTTGTAACATTTACACCTTCTTTGCACGTCAATATGAATGTAATCCTTCCTGTGGTAGAACGAGATCTTTTCATGTGCTCTACCGTTTGAAATCTTTTTAGGGTTGATATCGGACATAGTATGGCTGAGCAGGATTTAGGTTGCGTGGCACATGCCTCAATGCGTAGCACTCTTCACGCTTCAATCACGGAAATTGCATCTTCTTTACATGTGTACGCTCATGGACTTGGCACTACATGTGTGATCCAGTAAGTTAGTAAAGCTACATTATTTCGATGATCCGCTCTGTCCTCCTGCACGCCACTGTTAGTGTTCTCCTTGTGAAAACGGGTCTTCTATTTTAATCGTACTTGTCAAAAATCAGTTTCTCGATCTCAACATGCGGTCTGATAAAGGAAGTTACGGTGCTGTTCGACGAATGCATGGGAAGTGTGCATTGCGCAAGCCACATCCATTCACGGCGGATGTTCTCGCTCAACGAAAGCAGTAGGTTCCTGAAAGAGCTATTGGGACCAGGAGTGGAGTTTGCTCCAACTAAAAACTGAACAAATTGGTAACGCATGCTGATGTTAGGTACTTCATTCTTAGGTAAACGACTGCTGGAAACGGTACGGTAAGTATCTAGATTTTGAATAGAAATAAGATTGCAAATAAATAGGGGAGATATTTTTGTTGAACTATGTCGCTTTCGACGTTAGGTGGATGAGAAAGCTGTCCACGAGTTAATTCCGGACACATCCTTTTCAAAGCTGTTTTCTTTCTGTGACAAACATCCCTCCAACTAATAACAATATCCATCGAACTGAATTCCTGAGCTGGCCTCATTACCCGTCCCAATTGTATAACTTGGCATGTTTAGCAATGGGGCTTCATTTGGTCCTGCTCGCGCTTTTGATATAGTGTAGCAAAAAGTCGTCCAATAAAATGCGATCTTTATTGTCTGATTCGCACGTTCTCAAGCCGTGCTCGCGTTCGCGTTCATGAACCTGAATTCCAGTCTACAACGCAGCTGCGGTTTCCACTTCCACCTCGTGTGAACTTCTGCCCGGTTTTGTGCATGTGGCTGATGCTTTGTGTCGTAGTTTTTTTGCTTGCCATTTCCCGCCGATTTCGTTGAGTCACGGCTCGCTCGGTCACCCGCGATGGATTTTGGTCAAAGCTCACCTTTGCGTCCAGACATTCCGCCTAGTGTTGAAATAGTCGCGCCCTCGATTTGGCCACCCATCACAATAAGTGCGGCAGATTACGGTTGGATGCCAACTGTGTTCCGGTGCGTGCTTCGATACCACTATTGACAATTTTTTTGTAAGCACAAACAGTTACTTTTGTGCATATAGACTTGTTCGATGTTTTCTGATGGAAACCGCTTTTGCTCATCAAAGATGCTATCGTTCGGTAGTAACGTCAACAACCTTCACCGCGGATGTCGTGTTCGGTAGCTACTGCGGGTGCTTCGTGCAATGGCTGATAAAAGTCGGTCACTCAATCTCTACCCTAGCTCTAATAATAATGAACCTCAAAGTATGTGAGGTCAAAAAGTGCAAAGAAATATGTGACAAGCTACTATCATCACTAACAACTACAAGTTTACAATAATGCTTAACAACTATAAATCTGTGGTTTGACGGAAATTAAAAAGAAACTCGAATTGTGAGACACTGAAGATGGAAATATGGGACTAAGTTTATAGAACCACTATCTGAGTAGAAACTGTTAAGATCGAGATGTTCACACTTATCAGATAAGCATGTATGTTTGAATAAGGCGATATCTGTACGGTGGCTTCTTTGCTTCTTTCATTGTCTACCTTATACGATTCTTACCTCATTGTAAATCTAGGCGAACAACAGCACCCATTATTCCACCGAGCTGGATCAGCTAGTTGATAGTCAGATCGGCTACAAGGTCTGCAACTTGTGAGATGACTATAATCTTCCTCTCCTAACTGGTACTTTTGTTATCCTTGAACCCTAACCGACTCCCTTCATACCCGTAGTATAAGAACTACAGCAACTAGTCGAGTGAATGTGACTTTCAGGTTCAAGTAAGACATCATTTTGGCGTTGGGCTGAGGATATTGACTAATCTACATGATAAGTCTTCTATTACTTTATTATAAAACGTTATTATTTCTTTACGTGAATATTGTTGTATGAGTTGCTGCTTCCTGTAGAATGTCAACTTAGTTGTCATATTTACTTAATGATTAACATTTTATTAGCTTATCTTCTTTGTGATGGAATTCATTTAAAAAACCATATACGTCTGGCGTTTCAATTCATATTCGAAGTTTTTATCTGAACTTAATCCTACGAGGTTTCTGTGGGTACTGCGCCTTCTATCTGAAGCCCATGTGAAATCATTAACGCGATGTTCAGAATACGAATCAGTTGTAAAAAGTCTTCTATAACCAGATAGTTGTTATTGTCTCCAGTTAGGGTAGTCGAACAGTCGATGTGTTGCTAACAAGTAATTTGAGCTGAATGTTTGTGTGATAGTCCGGTTATGTTTAGTACTATTGATAAGTAAAAAGTGACTTTTATATTTTTATTTTGGGCTCTTCTCATTCATCAACTCGAATCAAAGGCTGGTTTTGCTCCACATCGTCACCATCGGTTACAACATATCAATGGTTTACACTTATTCGTAACTACTTTCTGTGGTTTGATAAGTATCCTTGATTACTATAGCCTCTTCCCGATGTGTGTTTGTAAGTACTGCGAAGGCGGAGTGTTGCGTGGCCATCCGTGAACTGAGAAATAACGCTGGACTTAAAACAGGGCTTTATGTGTAAAGAACACTCAATTCTACTATTCAACTTTTTCGTCCATCTTTGATCGTTGACTTGTTTGCTCACATAAGATGGCTTGCCATTTGCCTTGTATCCACGATGTTAATTTTCATTCGAATGATGTTGCCCGGCTTGTTGATCGCATCTCGCTTGCTGACTGATTACAAGGCGTTGATCGTCATGTTCCATCCTACCAATTGATGCACATCGACATTGAATTGCCATCTCGCATGACTATGGGTGGGTATGTCTGGCTTTGGTGATTGACTTGAAGTTGCATTGATTCCTTCCAGTAATCAGCATCAACTACCGTTTCACAAAGTACGTGCAGTCTGATGTATAGTTGACGCGTAGGAATATTGATGTTTGCTGGCGTAAACATGTGATCCCAACATGCTCGATTTCTCACAATTGATCTACTTATTGTTTAACCAAATTCGTACGCCCAAAAATACCAAGTGATTATTTCTTGTTGAACCTTTGTGTTTGACTTTCTGCGTGACCGGCTGGCTGTTGTATGCAGACAATAGGTAAGCCTTCGATCCACTTGTTCCTTACACAAAACCACTTTCTCTACGTTTGTTCTGTTGAATGCAACTTCGGAAATTCCAGTTTTTCTTCCTCATTTCCACCTATTCAACTTATCTAGGGAACTCTTAATTTCTCTTCACTAATTCTCTAGTGAAGGTGCATTTTCATATTGAACTGTCCGTCTACAACTTCTTCTGCCTCTCAAAGTCTTCATCTTCTTTTTATACCACTCATGTATTTGTGTATTTGTGGCAGTGTTAATCGTATTAACTGTGGTTGTCTGTTGTTTTCCCGTCCTCGAAAAAAATGTTCTTCAATTCACCAAGGTTAACGTGTTCCCAACCACTTCGAAACTTCGGTTGCAATGGGAGTTCAAATGTTGATAGTTGGTGTGTCACGTGCATTTGTTTCACCTTTCAATGTTATCTTCATACGAATTACATCACCATCTTTCCCCCACCAAAATGTGTTCCTCGTATATTTGCGATTAACCAACATATTTACGCAAGGAGACCGTATCTGATGTAGTTGTGGTTGATATTCGTTGCCTTAAAAGTCACACTACTATTTGAACACCACTCCAATTTGACTGCAGTTTTTACATTCACGTGTAGACTGCAGCTGGCTTCATTCAACCAGAAACCTTCGGTTCGAATTTCATCTTGGTTAGTACTTACCGGTTGTGCATATCATTGTCCAAACTGGGACTTTAATCTCCAATCTAATGTTTATGAGGTATGCGTGGATTGACCTCACGATAAGTAAAGTAATATTTAAATGTTTAGTCACAATCCTTTAAATAATGGTGCTTAGGTGACCCGTTTGGTTCGGAAAGCGAATCTGTCTGTCTTGTGAAATACACGTTCTTGTTCTAACATTGGTCATTCACTTTCTTGTTGTCACTACCCTGCGTAATCAGTTCAGTTTCTCTTAGGATATTTTCACCTCGTTATTGAGTAAGCAACCAGAGAGCTGTTTTTCTCTTCTATTTTGTTTTCTCAGGCTGAAGGTTGTGTGATATTTTATCGACCGTCTCGTTTCGAATTGGTACGGGAATGCCATTTGCCATCGATGTTGTCGCATGCTGCACAAGATCCATATGTGAGTAAGATTTTGAAACGGATTCAAGCGGGTGATAAGACATACTCCAACGAGGACAAGTCCTGTCCGGACATATTCAAATCCACTTTCGAGGAAGATAGTCAGAAGGCCCAGACGCATTGTTTGGCTGCCGCGTTGTTCCGAGTTCGACAGTCATCTGATGGCACTGCTTCTGATCGCCTGCTCGTTGTTGGATGTACTCACTTTTATTTCAGTCCGGCCGCGGACTGCTGGCGATATGTTCAAGCTTGTACTGTCCGGCAGCATTTGAATGCGATCGCCGTAAAAGCACATAAAGAATTTGAGTGTGTTTTTCTCCTTTTTTTCACAACCTTCATATTTTAGTTTTGCGCTTTTGAGGATTGGTTTTTAACACATCCATGTTTTCGTTGACTGTCTGCAGGCTTAAGGATTTTTGAATACAGCTGTTTGTTAGATCGATCAGCGGCGCGCTTGGCATACTGTGAACGACTGGCCTACGAGGTGGATTTTTGAAGGAATGCTGCTATCGCTTAAGAATGTTTGGTTTATAGAAACCTTTTGGGGTGCTTAATGTTGACAGAGTTTACTAACGACAGGTGATCATGAGCCATCAGTTTAACCCACCTAACTGTTGCTGCTCTTTCTGTAACGTCGCGAAATTCCCGTATCCTTTGGTCTGTTTTCTTCAGTATTCTGCTGCCAAAGAACATATTCTTGCTCCAAAGGAGCTTCTCAGGCATCTTTTTACATTGATTTTTTTTACCTGTGAATCCAGCGTACGCTATCCTGTAAGGTGCATGTATTTCCACTGCGACTCCGCAATTGTTTGATTTTTTTTTTAGACAATTCACTTAACTTCAAATCTTCTAATCACCATGACTGACTGAATCAATTTATCACACTACAGGCTTCCAGTGTCAATCCTTTTCTGCGGGGATATCAATCAAACTCCGGAAGGTCCAGCTTATACTGCCCTTCTTGAAGAGGCCGAAGGCCCGCGCATTCCTTCAAGGTCCTTGGTTTTGAGTTCCGCATACCCGGTGGATG
This sequence comes from Paragonimus skrjabini miyazakii, assembly GCA_014338405.1. Taxonomy (NCBI): domain Eukaryota; kingdom Metazoa; phylum Platyhelminthes; class Trematoda; order Plagiorchiida; family Troglotrematidae; genus Paragonimus; species Paragonimus skrjabini miyazakii. The sequence continues at coordinate 14,371 of JTDE01001293.1, forward strand.
TTGATGCATTTACCAACTGGGTTCCTGGTTTCAGTGCCGCGTTGGACGTCATCTTGTATAGCGCTCAGTCTGGTCTGACGTGCTCACGCGTTTTGCCTCTGTGCTCTAAAGCGATGATCGCTATGCAATTGGAGGAACAGTTTGATGGTAGGACGCTCGTGATCAGAGGAGAACCGGTGACGGAGTTAGACAAATACGCTTTGCCGAATGCACAATTCCCTAGTGATCACCTTGCATTGGTAGCCGAGTTCACATGGTCCAATGAAGATGCTTAGACCAGAGTGAACTGGCACATTTCTCGTAACATGCAATGATATGTGCTTTACCTTGTCACCAAATTTGATACAATCGGCTTTTGTTGACCCACTGGTGATCTTACTTAATCATTTTTACATGTTCATAATGAAGTATTTCTATTTGATTGATCCGCTTCGCTCGGGCCCTCCGAACCATTCGCGGTTGTTTTGGACTGTTATCTGATAACCGTGATCCTTTTTCAGTGAACAATCCTTTTCTTGTGAACTTGATTGTTTCATTCAGTATACATATTATATGGTTGACTTCAAATGAATGTGAACAGTCCATGTCCATGTTTTCATCTACTTTCGGAGTTGTTCTCGATTGAAACATTCAAATGTTCTTTTAGTGTTTCATCCATGCTAAACACAATTCTCGTATCATCCACGTTTGCGTAACCAATAGTTAACGTCCGCATTACATCATCTGAATTTAGTCACTATTTCATATATCGCTGTTAGGCGCAGCAGCATCTCCAATCTGGTTCAAAAACGACATGGGTTACTGAATACATATGCGGGTTATTTCGACTGCTCCGTTCCATATAGAGCATTCTATTTTATGTTTGACCCAAAACGGTTCAGGTTACAATCCGAAAACCTCTTGATTTTGCTCACTTACTCCTCGTTTCATAAATTACTCCATATAGTCTTGCCCAATAAAATAAACTGTTTACCAGAATAATACACCGTTTACACTAGAGTTGTTCACTCCATTTTTTATCAGACAGCCAGTTCAATCGTAGTGCTGTATCCTCAGAGGTATGGTTATCTAGTGGTATCGTTTGTTGTTGGGTAACGTCTGTCTGAACTTTAACACGTCATTTTGGCTTACAGGTGAACTGAGAAATTTATCACGTGAAACACCAATCGTTCTCAGGATTAGTAATATATAATTATGGTCATATCAAACACGAGTTGGTTTGGACAGGTATCATGTCATTGACGTGTCACTAGCTCTTCGAAACACCGAACTGCCAGTGTTGATACATCGTGATGGTGGACATCACTTATTATCAATAAGCTGTGTAAAACGTTGATTAGAAATTCCAGTATTAACTGGAAGTCACTGACTAACTGATAGTGATATTGGTCGTCGTTTCTTGATGAAAAACTTCCTTTCAATCGCTTCGCCATTTACGCTCTATATCGGAAGTGTCGAGATAACACAACATCCATCGTTTTGAATTTGGTTCGTTGAGTGTCTGAATTCTGCGGTAATCTGATGTCACGAGTTGTTCATTCATACCATATCCTTAACTTGCCACTTCAATTATCAGTTTAATGCAATGTTCACTGCACTTATCACAGTCGTGGCAGTATACGTGATTGCTCAGACGTGTTTCACAAAACTGTTTGTAGATGATCTGCACACCGAATTAACATACTCCGGCTCTACTGAGATTTACTCATGATCAGTTAGAGCGTCAAAAACTATTCACTTCTGAGCAACATTGCAGTGTAAGTGACTTATGTAAAGAATATGAAGCGCATTGATGGTTTAGAATGTCAATGTTCAGCGAGACTGAATATTGACCTGGTGTGTGACGGCTTGTGAATCTCCGTGATCTATTGGTCAATGTTAAAGTTAGTGGAAAGCTGCCCAATTTTTCCGAAAAAGTGATACCAGTATGCCTACCTACCTGCCTTTTTGTGGTACTGGCTTTCCAGCCGAAGGCTTTAATGGCAAACCTTAATCATATTGTTGTCTAGGCCTGGGTGTCTTGGTAATACCTCAGCCCATATACAACAGTGAATATTCATATAATAGAAATTCCCTACTTCGTCGGCCTTCCCCCAGTGTAAACCGGGTAGCCCTATCTACTGCACAACGGAATGAATTGGCGAGAACACGCAACTGTCTACAAAACTCCCGTTGTTCTATCTAATTTAGCTCTCAGGTTTTTCCCGACTACCAGTTCTAGCAATTTCTCAACAGGTTCCACATCACAACTAACAGTAACGCTGTCCAGGTGATTCCGATCGCTTGCAGCCAGTTTCCGGTATCTGTTGTTCCTTACTTTGACCTAGAATCCGACTGAATATAGGTGCTTTCAACATTCACATTCTGAAACAGACAGGTTAATAAGCCACTCTAGCAAGGGCGTTGGACTTGTTGCATGTTGATGTCACCTACATTCCTCAGACTAAAATCCAGGACTGTAGTCAACGTATACAATTAACGACGTCCGCAGTGTCTACCTGGTACGGATTATACACTCCGGGTGACCATACGGCCGCCGCTGCTAGTCAGGCTGGAGAAGGCAGCTCTCAACACAACGGCTGCGACCGCACCAATAGATTGGATTCTCGTTAGCAGCAGACTCTGTGACATCCACATAGTAGGTTCCGTTGAGGCCAGCTCTACATACCATCTTTTCATAAATTTTGTTTCATTATTTGGTTATGTCTTAGCTGACAGCAGTAACATGAAGTAGGTAGGGTGCGGCACGGTGATTCGTGGGTTAAACAAACATTAGATCTCAGATAAATCCCTTGAGTTGTTTGATATCGGACAGAAAATTCCTCATGGCAGTTCACTTAAGAAGTTAAGGCGAGCTATCCTCAATTGTTTCAGGCATAGTTTGATCGCCGATCGTGAGGCTTGGCTAATGGACCTGCTCAGGTGAAAGAAAACGGCCTTTACTCCAAGGAACACCGGCGGGCTCTTCAAGCACATCCATACTACTGATTCAGAGCATCCATCTTTCAATGGAGCTGTTACCAAGGTAGTCGACATATTTCTGATACAATTCCAGGAGATCGGAACGCTGAGTATCAATTCATTTTGCTTTTTGTCTGTACTGTGTTATCGCTGTAAATTTGCGATGTAGTACCCTGGCCGACAGATATAGAACCAACCAACGAAACTGAAGTCCACAATCGCATTTCAGCTCTCTAGCGCAATAAAGCTTCCGACCTAGGTGACCTTGTGCCGACACTTTTCGAATAAATCAGAGGAGCATCAACACAATTGGTTCAACTTGTTTGAACGACAGAACCATCATGGTTTTATGTGGAGCAGGGGATAACTATTCCCATATTTGAGAAGTGAATGAGAAGCTCTCGAAAAATCACACGGTGAGTAGTTTGATCCTCAACCATTACTTAGGTTCTAATTTTCATTATACTTCATCTACTCACTACAGCCCGGGAGACAGACGTTGCGGAGGAACAGGCGAGTTTTCGTCCTGCTCAACAGATCAAAATTTCACTCTTCGCTGATCACAAGTACCGTCCATCGACAGTTGCTGTCTCTCTCGACCACAAAGATGTATCTGATTCATTGGTCCGATATATACCTCTAGATTGGCTTACGAGAAAAGGTGTCTTGTCCGAGTATGTGAGTATGTCGTCGGCACTTTATTTCCATACTTCAACTCATGTTAGGGTTTACGGCGAACTTTTCGGTAGTTTCCTCACCGAGAGTGGCGTGTGTCAAGGACATTCACTTTTACTATTTTTGGTTGAGTTTAACATGGACGAGCTAATGGAGGGCTGTTTGTGGTACTCACATGGTGCTGGTGTGAACCTCCTGCCTGATGGAAGACTGATCGTATTTATGCTGTTACACTTATGTTAACTTTCAACAATTTCCAAACAGCACAGACAGTGCCAGACGTTATTTCACGTTGTCAAATATTTCGGACTGGGCTTTGCAGCCTCAAAGTGCAAGATGCTTCTACAGTGTTGCTGTGGCTTCATAGATTTGATGTTTGATAATGAATTTATATGGGACTGTTGACAGCTTTGTGTTTATGAAGTTGTGCCAGCACTGGCGGAAGTTTACTAAATGAAATAGAAGGTCGTATTTTCAAAGCTAAGACGGTATTCGCCGATCCAAGACACCTCTGAAAAGAGAGTGGCATCCTTCTGAGACAGATAAATCACATATATAAGGCGACTGTGAGGGCTGCGTCATTTCACGGCTGGAAAACCTGACCGCTCGAAGAGGAATACACCAACGGTCTTCAGGTATTTGATCATCTTCATCTGCATTTGATCACTCACATCGGACGGCAGTAACTGGTAAACAACAAAAATGTTGGGAGGTTGGCATTTGGTAGTGAGTGCCAACCGAGTTCCTTAGAGCAGTTTATTTTTGCTTGGATTTCCTACGGAGGCAAAACTGCTTCATCATTTCCGTGCCTGCCTCCCCAAACTGACCAATAGACATTTAAATTGCATTGTTCGCATACGGTCCGAAATATTGGGGAAGTCTGTTCAAATTGCTTTCGTCAGAAATCGCATTTCGAATGGTGTATTTCCTCAGAATTACTTTGAAGCCCCGGGTAGATACAAGCTGAAACCATACTTAGACAATTCAGTACGCTTTGATGATTCGCACCTGCAAACAGCTCACGCGGAATTAGATACTTCTGTCGGTACATGCGTAGTTACAGTCTGTAATTGATAACGTGTGTCTCGAGCTTCGCATCAAATACTTCATCTGCTTGGACGTCGTATGTGCGTCAAGGCCGTCTGTGTGTCCCACGCTCGTGTTAGGGCTCAAGCTGCGTTCTGATTGGTCGCGCCTTCAACGGCCAACGCCTCATTCGTCCATGCATTTAAGAATGGCTACCGTTTGTAAATATAGGACAATATAGTTTATACTTCTACTTAGTCACGTGTTCTCCCTACCGCTGTTATTGCCTGTCCAGCTTGATGCTCATTGCACTCGAAGAAAGCACAACATACGTGCTCCAAAAAACCAGACAGGTATAACAGGACTTAACGGAAGTCAGTCGAACGAGGGTCACTTTTAGTATTTTGCCCTAAATATGAATGAGTTTGTATAGAATTTTTGTGATTCGCTTGTATTGGATACAAAACAAAGCCTCGTCGACTGGCCTGACGTTGTATATTACACATCTCGTATCAGTTCTGTTACAAACAAAGTCTAGTTCAAGTGTCTATCAATTGGAGCAGTTAGTAATAAGGAGTGTGGCAGATGAGACCCAATTGTGAAAAGTCAGGGCTTCGGCTGGAGCAGTTAGAATCATTTTTGATGGGAGCGTATATTTAGTTTAAATGGAAGATGGTTGAGCCGACTTACCAGCACCACAGAGCGCCAATCAGGCAAACTTGTTTACTCACAGAAGATCAGAAAAGCAATAAAAGATTTACAAGGAGATCCAAACATCATTCTTCTGCCTCTCGATAACGGGTCACGTGCGGTCAGTGTCAGCATAACGGAGTACGTGGCAAAGGCGGTTTCTATTCTGTCTAGATCAGAATCAATAGAATGCAGTCCACTCGGTAGAAAGAGGTAGCGTATATTATCTTGAGGGTACAAAAACTGACGGTTTGATTAATCAGAAAACGTACCAAGAAGTAACATCCAAAGGGTCGGAGACGTCACGCATGTAAAGCTTCCCAAAGAAAAGTCCAGAATTCCACTGCGACCCATTTTACTGATGGTGAACTCGCCGTGTCACATTCCAGAGAAATGGTCACTGGAAACTGTTGAGTCTGTTACAGCCAGGTTGTGCACGTGCATCTTGAATGACACTTTTGAGTTTGTTGGAAGCGTGAGCAATCTAAATGTCAGGGAAGAATATAACATCCTTTGACGTGAAATGTTTGTTTACTAATGTACCTGTAGTTACGGCTACTGACATGTTTCATGGTTTTGTGGTGGAACACCACATTAAATTTGATCTATCAGTGTTTCTATATCAATCGAACTCTGCGTAATAACAAATAGTTAACTAATTCGAGTCCATTGCTAGCTTCAACGCAATAGAAATGGAAGACCGGGAGCAGTGGATACAGGTGCGACCTCAGTGTATTTCGGGTTACACACTTCTGTGAGTGATAATACGTAATGCCATTGAATAGGGTGTGTGAGACGAACAAGTACTACTCACCCTGCGTTCTTAAGTCTCAGAGAGTTTGCCTGTTTGACAACTGTCGGCCCATAGCAGCAGGGTAATCAGGACACCTCTAATTGCCTGTAGTCGTATCATTCCAGCCGATGGTCATGGCCTTGACGTGCTGTCGATTGAGAACTGCTAGCCTGCAGCCTACCATCATCACAGTTTCACTAAGCACATTTTTCATTCAGTGGAGAGTTCTGTTACTAGGTCTGTGTTTTAGGTATGGGTAGTCCGCCTGGTCGTGTGCTGGCCGCTATATTTTTGGATTTTCTTGAAAAGATAGCGCAAAATGTTAAGCTTGAGGTATCTGAACAAACGATATGCGTATGGTATACTTTTACTTTGCGAATCGAACAGTCGGATTGAACCTAGTGGCACTCATATCACCTGCTTACACCTTAACGTTAAGTTCGCTACTGAAATCGAGGACGACAACTAGTTGCCATTTTCGGACGTTCGGTTTACCAATGGTGAAGAAGTGCCCGATGAAAAAAGGGGTGGGCTGGTCAGCTATTGCACTTTCAAAATTTTGAAACAGTTACAAACGTGGGCTCGTGCCACAGAGTTCGAAAGATTTGTTCGGATGAAAGTATGCTCGAAGAGCTCATTTTCATTAGTCAGATTCTCATTCGAAATGATTATCCCGTAAGCATTCTAAACCAGTTGGCGCCCGACCAGCCATCAAAACCGGTGTACACGTAGTTACCATTCAAAGGCAATGATGTGGCACTCTTGATAAGGCAAAGAATGAACTTAGTACTGAGCAGCACATATACTTCAGCTGGGTTCATTGTGCTACACTCAACAACTTATGCACCTTCAAATTCAAGAAAAGATCTCATGTCAACGCTCGCCAAATCAAACATTATTGTTGAACCTACGTGTACATGGGGATTGCAATAAGTACATCGTATAATGAGAACACAGCACATTGGAATCTCGGAGCACATTCCGAAGTGGCTTTTGGGTAACAGAACTGGAACGGTTGAGTGCTGGAATATGACCACATAGTGAATCCTTCGAAAGCTTTCCGTCTCGCTTGCCAGATTGTAAACAAATGCTCTTTAATTTTTTCCGAAGCGTTACCTGTATACATTAAAAAACCACTTTGATGTGTCCAGAAGCAAATGGCAGTGAACTTGGCATTACCTTGGTAATCTATTGTGCTTGGGCTAATCACTAAGTATATTTTTATTTCTACTGCTTCATCTTTTAACTGTCAAGTTCTTGTAACTTTTCAAATTTTCATGTCACCGTTACTTTTGGTTTGCTAGTGTGAATGCAATATATATGAATTGACTGATTACATTCTGTTCACTTCATTTGCTGGTCTGTTAACGTATGCATAACATTTGAAACAACCATTCATCTGTCTGTTACCAGTCTTCGCCTGCCCACTCTATTTCAATGTCTATCGAATCACTTAGTCTATTGAAAAGAGAAAATTCTAATATCCAGTCATGTCACACACTCTCCCCTAGAACTGAACTATGATTGTAGTGAAAAGGGGTCCAATAAAGCACAATCTTTATTGTCCAACACGCTAGTGACCATGCCACACGCGAGCTCGCGTTTTTGAATCACAATTTCAGTTCACAACACGCATCGGTTTCCGCTCACACGTCGTGTGCACTTCTGCCCGGTTTATGTGTGTGATCGGCGGCGTCTATTGGGGAGTTTTCCGCCTACCATTCTTCGTCCGTTAGTCCGATTTCGCTGAGCGATGGCTCGTCCGATCGCTCGTGTTGTCTTTCATCTATCTACATTGGGCTTTGATCATATTCCTGCGAGTGTTGGAATAATCGCGCCTCCGAGTTCGTCGTCCATTCTATTTTGCCTGCCATGTCTCGCCCGTTGTTCCGATCCGGTCGAGCGATGACTCATCCGATTGCCCCCGTTGTCCGCCATCCGATCGTTGGGTGTTTGTGGACGTGCCTCCTCCCTGCGTTGAGTTATTTTGCACCTCCGGCCTGACAATCCATCATACTCACCCCTCCTTTAAGGAACTTGCTGCAATTGTGCCAAGTGTACATACAGCCATACAACCTACACAATTTTGGTCTTACTCATTTGTATACGGAGACAAAACTGCTTCTTATTGGGTGGTTAAGCTATGCACTGAGGATGCCAGCTAGTCGCCTGCTACACTGAGCAAAATTCACCGATGCTCCGGCCGACTGGCATAGGTTGCGAAGTGGGCAAATAATGCTTTGGCGTAGACGAATCAACTCACTAGCCGAGGGGCCAACTACTGTAGGTTAGGTTCATCCTCAGTTGAGGACCTCACCACTTACGACGTCGATGGCTAGAGACGTTTAACGAGAGGACGAATAACCGGGCTCTTTGGCATGAACGTTGTTATTTGACCGAGTTGCCTGTGAAGTGAGCTCACTTGATTACGCGAAGCAGTGGAAGTCGTAGAAAATCTGTGTTGCCGATAAAGTCCTACTTTTTTTCACAGCTCGGTTGCCTGATTGTCCAGTGATTTTGGTTGTCTTCAATTTAGATTGTTGCTTTTAGCAATTTGGTCCCCTTTCTTCCCCTTATTTTTTCCTTGGTTACGATCTGCTTTTTTCCTAAGGGTTGTTTGACAGTTAGGTGTCATCGCAAATCAGTGAGTTGTTGCTGTCTTTGATGATGATGATGATACTAATCATTTTTTTCAACTCAAGAAATGCACTGTTCAACAGAGAGTGCTGTTTGATTCTTGTCTACCCGACTATTGTTGGTTATCTGCTCCGATTATGCTTCGGTTGGGTTTATATAAGGATCAGATATCCTGCGCACCTTCTATGAGTAGTTTCTTTATTAACTCTGACGCTATTTGTGACCGATTCATCATCCTTACTGAGTATTTGATAGTGATGACCAATGCGAAATAACGGTGGTTAAAGACTACGTCAACGACCAAAGGAAAAGACAGAGGTGGCCCTGATTTTGTTATCCATCGTGAATACAATCTGACAAGTGAGTTTCAACCTCATCATTGTCGGTCGCATTTGTATGGCTCTGAGAAAGCGAATAGTGCTCGACAGCTTTTGTTTTTAAGCAAAACATAGCAGCATGGCTGTTGTAGTGAAAAGACAACAAATAACTGATCAACGGGTATGCAGCCAGACGGTTAGAAGTCGGGAGTTTGACTGTCAGGCTCGACCAAGTTCACCCACAGTCACGGTGCACAGACTCATTTGATTAATTTTGTACATGAAGAATGTCAGTCCATCACTCACCACTTCATACGCTGTCGACCAGGCTCATAGTATATTGACGTAAGGCACGAGATAGTCAGTTGAGGAATCAGCATACTGAACCGGAAGCAGCCTATACGAAGTTTGCGACCGATGAAGCGACACAGTGAAAGCCGCAAAGAGGCTGCCTCGGGAAAAGCACTTTACTATCACTTATAATTCGGTCGTTTGTCTGCAAGCACCGTTTGATTTTAGTTATATATGCTTAGGCATAACGACTGAAAGGAAGTATGTTTCGCCTCCTTTCCCTAAACCAATATTTGTTGTTCTTGCCGCGATTGCATTGTGGTTAAGCATCAGTGTCATCCATCGCTGTATTGCTGTCAATGATGATGATAACTCGTTGAAGTTGGCAGACTATAGTGTCTTCATACTCGTAGATTGACGTGACTTATTAGGACTGACGCAGTGTGGTTAATATTTTTAGGAAGCTTGGGAAAATTGCACGGGGTATTCGGATTCGAGTTATCTTAGCATGAATAGGTATGCCCATTTCTGATCAGCAATGCCTGTGGTTTAACACGTGTATTCAATAAGAAACTACAACTGACAAAATCATTTCTTGTTTGTTGTTCTCGTTATAATAAATAGATGTGAAAACGTTTGGCGATTGATGCAACACAGGGTAATAAGAGTCGGGGTTATTCAAACTCGGTCCAGATTTTCGTCCGTATTTACTGAATCCATCTGATTCAAGGCCAATTGAGTCGGAGCCACATGAAATTTGCCTACATTTTGCGGTTGTGCTGGAAAAAATAGAACAAATGACAAACCATTACCAACCATTCCCAATACAAGGATGGATGAAAACGAACGGTGATCTGTTCACTACTGCGGCTCGATTTTGTTTAGAATTTGTCTATCAGTCTGACCTTGGCTAATAAGTCACAAGTTTCGAAATTGATTTAAATGAAAACGAAGCAACAATTAAGATTGTAATTGGTATCTACTGAAAGAATTTGTGTAATATCATCAGTTTTCCTGACATTGTTAAGAGTCATGTGCTTGACTGAAGGTTCAAATTATCAAACCGATGAACGATTTTATGTATTTGTTTACTGTGCTCGATATAATCACGTATGACGACCAAAAACATTTTGCAATTAGTTGTTGAGAGCTTATATGAAGTTCTTCGTGATAATCACAGAAGAAGCCATATGACACTTGAAAAAATGGATTGAGTAAAATTTATGACAGTCACCATATGCAAGACGCATTTAGTTACACTGCACTTCGATGTATCGAGTCATACCGACTAAACGAGTAACGATAAAGCAATGCAAGCAAATAAAGCAATAGTTGCTTTTACAGTGAGAAAGAAGCTGTGGTTCAGAGTACATTGGTCATCCAATGATTATACTTTCTGTGGATGTGCCAATGCTTGGGCTACTGGTTCGCACCTTACTTTAATATGAAACGTAACCGTTGAGTGTGGGTTTTAGTGTGAATGCTGTCACGTTTGCTCATGGCTTGCCCTCCTGGGTACGACGGTCAACGAAGACTGACGTTGCTCACTCATTTTCTTTGTCTGTAACTATTTCTTCCACCGTATTTCTTCTGGCCCAATGTTCAGACAATCACTACCTTGTTCTTTGCAGGCTGTCCCTTTCACTAGAATGTTCCTTCTCATATGTGCTGCTTATGGCTCTGATAGTTCAAAGTCAAGTGTCGTTGAGTCACAGTTAGTAAATTCTTTGGGACTTTGCACCATAACCTATCACTTGAGATGCACACAGACACTCACGTAATCGTCATCCCGATGCATTTATTGAGCTATTGCTTAAGAAGCTGGTTCGGATGGAAAACAAGAGGAATGAACTACGACTATTTTTTAACCTAGGAAGTAAAATATGGATGATACTGATTACTGTGCTTGTGAAACGGTCCCACCTTTCGTGTTGCAGATGTGCCATCCGATCCTGAAGAAGCACACTGTAATACGGTTACGACATGTGAACACAGCTTTGACTACTCATCCGTGTTAACATCCGAAGTTTGCATTCTTGTCTCCCTACAAACGCCGATCTTTTTTTCGACCACTGTTGAACACAGCTACTTTCGCACTTCTCTCTCACCTTCTGCGACTTTGTGCCAATGCCTTCCAAGACGTAGCGTCAGTGTGACCAGTCTTCATGCCATGTTTACGCACATTTTCGTGGGGAAATACTGGTCTTCTATAAGATCTCGATCTAATGGTCAGCTCGCTTCACACTGTCTTTGAACTTTAGGTAGTCCTTCATTCAGCACACATGACCAAGCCATCGCAAATCCTTCTAACCGGATAAGGTGAACATAGTTGAAGTAGCTACTTTATCCCTGCACTTTCGCGTTCAAGAATTGTTTTGACCGTTTTATGCCGATGACTCGTTTGTGGCAACAGAGTTTAAACTTGTTTAGATGGTGCTCCGTAGACAAGTGTACTGTACACGCCCCGCTTCTTCGCAGATGTGCTCTGAGCACACAGACCTAGTACATTATCATGTTCTATATGTCAATCATTTTGGCTAATTTGTTACTACTTTCTAGTGCATCGTTTAGGTTCACCACCAAAAAAATTGTTCGTAAATATGGACCTGTGATAGGTGGATTACTCCTCCACTTCCAGACCGCGTTCATTAATGCTAGTTCTGGGAATGCTGCTGACGTTTGTGGTCACGGTTATTTTTGCCAGATTAATGATCAATTCGAAGTTAGTGCATACAAACTCAAGACAGTATAAGGCCTCCATAGTGTGTGCTATTAGAACAGCATTGCTCACAACCAGTAACTGTTTAACTTTAAAACCCGGTATGCTGTTAATGCAGATTTCAAACGTGAAACGGAAAGCATGCTAAGAGTAATCACTATTGGAAGAAATTCTACACTTACGAAAATTAAATAGCATACACCTTAACAGTAGTTGTTCTTCTGAGGCTAATAAGTAGTAATGGAGATAGTTTCTGTTTACATTCTCTCAACCATGAACATTGATTTTCTCCTTTGAACTTACCATCTCGTTTCAATGCTCAACATAATGTACACCTATGGTAGACTAGTAAGGCGATGACTCAGTCAGCCTATAGTTGCTATACATGCAAGTTATTGACCTTGGGACATCATATATGTTTCGCGTGATAAATTGTTGGTCAACTCCACGTTGAATAGTCGCGCTGAGGTTCAACTGGGGGTAAGCTCAGCAGTATCTAAACAGTATGCGTTAGTAGAAAAACTGTGTGATGAATGTATTTGAATACAATAGGCCTATGTGTCAGCACCGAGTGATGTTCATGTTACGTTGATAGGAGCGTTTTTTAACGGGAAGTGTAAGTATCTGTACTCTGGTTGTGATGGTAATGGGGGTAAATACGGTTTATTTGGAAAGAAAATGAATGTGGGCCTTACATTTAAAAATGTTGGCTTAATAAGCACCACATTCTGTTCATCAGCACAAGACCAATCGCGTTACAATGTGGTTTTGTGATCTACGATCAAATAGTTTCACATACCTTGATCATTGAAGGAAGTTGACGATGGCTTGGATGAAAGTGTCTTTGCCAACGTAGGTCCTTCCGTAGATTCGTAGTCCAATTCACCTAGACGTTCTAAATGATGCAATCTGTAGAGTGTGGTCCTTCGGTTGCATAGGGTCTGGAGAGGCCCAATGAATAATGAGAAAAGGTTTGAATATAGCCAGCATATTCTTACACGATCATACTCATTGTTGGTACATTTCGATTTATTTCAATAAAAACTACACAGCCAGAGGGTGTGTTCTTATCATGGACGTACGACTAGTGATAAAATTGCACTAAAGTGTGGTTCAATTCTGAATAAAAGTCTATCGGAAAGCTTGTTTGAAAATGAATCGTTCACTTAAACGACTAAAATGTTGTGCAGTTTCAACGTTAAAATAGGTAAACTGAGGTATTTTAGACAAGAGAGATCAGGACAGATTTCGTCAGAAACCTCTTCACAATCACCGGAGGGTCTGGGAACTACATGATTAGTCAGAATTGTACAGAACCTGTCACTGGGTGTATACATATGCTTTGGAGTTCGTGTCAACAACCCATTTAAGTTAATTCTTCAATTATTATGCAACCTTTTTGTTGGTTAGACTATAGAAGATCTATTCAGAGAATGAGCAATGTTGCTTGATGATACACGATTTTAGCTCGAAATGGCTTAGTATAATAAAATAACAGTGTTGTTACTACAAAAGACGTTTGACCCACGAAGTTAATAACAGACATCGATTAGATGGAAGTGCGTAGCAAAGAGCACAAACAAAATTTTTGTGTGGCTTTGCATCCGTTGTTGGTAATACAGTACCAGTTTATCTATAGATTCATCCATACAGTAAACAGACACACCATCGTTGCCAGTTTTCAGTCTTCTCGACGTTAAGGATCGCCATTAGGTTCCTCATGAGAGTTTCAACATACCACTTACCAGGATGTTGTACATTATACAACAGGAATGGTCAGAGGATGGTTGTTCCACAATTTAAGACCAGCCGCATTCTACTTGAATTCAAATGTGGATGTATCCCGTCCAATTAAATTCAGAATTTCAACGTTTGTTCACACAGTTAGTCATCATTTCAAGTTCTGATTTACTCAAAGTATCTTGCAGTTACTGTATACCGTCCCTCAGCTTGTCTGTCGATTAGTAAGTTTCCTTTTTGCAATTTATACACGTCGTACTAAAAATTGTATCATTTTACTCTTTATTGCAAGAACTAGATCGTTATACACGGAGATAATGATAGTTTATCCGGAACAGTATCCACATACAAGTTAGACGCGTTGTCCTTCTCAAAATCACAGTACACTTTTAAATCAATGATCACATATATGAGTTATAAACAAGGCTTTCAACTACAAAGCCTGATTGAATAATTTGCTCGTTTTGTTAAAAGTAGTTGATATATGCAGTGATTTGTCAAAGTTGTAGGATAAATCAACGCCCAGGTATTTGGAAAATAAACACTTGCAAGTAGTTTCATGGTTATTAGAAAGAAGACCACAGTCAACAAAACGTTTCCGATAAGGTTGGCCCGTAAGGATTGAAAATAAAACACCCAAACGGTAGGAACTTGTGAAGAAGAAGTTGTGAAGTACAGGCTAGTTTAGAAAACCTGCCAAACTCTACTACTGAAACGGAGAGGAGCCACCTTGTTATGTGACTTGTTCACATCCCGTCGGTATGAATGGGCACAGTCTATTTCAGACCAACTATTTCAAACTTGCTGTCGCCAACGTGTCTCGAAATGTTGATTGCATTATTTCATGTTGTTCACCCTCAACGTGGCACTAAAAGACTGGCTTATTCCCGTGTTAACTAGGTCCCATTAAACGAATCGATATGTAAGGCGATAGAAGAATATGATCTGTAGATGATCAGTAGGTCTTAATTTCTACTGCTGAAAAATAGATAAATCAAATTGGCTAAATCTATTACATGAAAACCGTGTTGACCTTTGAAATGAATGAAACAATGTTGGAATATTGTTCCTGATGACGGTTAGTAATAAGGACCTCACCAACTCAAAATAAGTAAACTAAATGTCAAAAACGTTGGCTAACTCTGTGGACATTTACAGCGCACGCACGCGCTCACAATCATTTGATGCATTCAGACAAAATGACATCTGTTTGCATCAACTTTCTGCACTGTCAAACTTGTTCTCATGATATTTTCTGCTCCACCTTGAGGACAACGCGTTGAACGGGTGTGAAATTTTTTTTAACAAATGCGAGAATCGTGTGCTTTACAAATCGAAACAAGCGAGTGATTGTCCATTGGTCAAACAACCTGAATATTTCGTGCTCCACGAGGAGTATGAATCGAACAGATTGGTTCAATAATGCTTTGACTACGAATGTCCTGTGTCATCTCTATTGCAGAATTCATTGAAAGTAAAAGCAGAAAATCATACAACAATTTCCTGTCGGATTTCGGGAAGTGTCTGGGACTAGCGCGAGAAAAGGACTGACATGCAAGAACTCGTTTGTCAAACTCATACTGAAATATATCGGTTAGCCGACAGTTTATATGCTCAGTAGTTTCGTGTTACTGTTTTCTGTTCTGTTTGAGGTTGACAAGTAGAAAAGCCGAAACTTGCGTTGGTTGTTTTGTTAACTCGATTTCAACCTACTCTTACTGCCTTTTAAGTGCGAACAAGTCCATCTGAAGCACTGTTGAAGCACGACCAACAACACAGTTTATATGTTGTTTCAAGTTGCGGTTCTGCAGACTATCATCAGTATGTTCTGTTTTGTTAGCAGATAGACATTGACCATCAATTCTTACGGCTGTCCATTAAAGTCAGAAGGTTGAACTTTCCATGAGCATTAGCACGTCTATCTGAATAAACACTTGATTGAACCTAGCGAAAAAGATTATTAAGTTGCTTTCGGATCTTGCTAAAAGTGTAAAATAAGTTATTCCTATAGATGTGTTAGTGTTAGAGACGGTAACATTATCATGAACACAACATTCCCTTGTTAATATTCTACATAAACTGCCTACGACAACAGATGAAAAGCTATGCACTGTTTGGCATGTGCTATGTAACCAGCTTGTCGTACGTGGCCATATCTTTTGCCTATTCGAATATATGACAAAATAAAGGCAAATTAGACATGTCAGAAAAGTAATCGCATGGACTACGTCTTTATAGCTGACGGGTTTTGCATCAAGTCGGACATTTGTAGTTTCATAGTGGGTCACTGTGGCTGGTTTCTAAACATACATGTCAAACTGTTTTGGTCAACTGTATATTAGTTAGTGCGGGGAAGTGTCGGATGATTGGTTGAAGCCTTCTTGTCTGCACACTCCAATTTTACTATTGTACAATTAGATTGTGATTCACAGAACATACGAGCTCTACTCCAACTTTTGTGGAAAGTTCAGTTGATAGAGGCAACTGATAGCTCCCAGCGACGTCAGTCAAAAAATGCGGGAGTGGATGCCAGTGAAACGTGATCCCTAAGACTTCCCAGTCTGTATATCTAGTAAAGAGAAGAGAATTACTTATATATAAGTCAACTCCGAAACTTGTTCAGACGTTCAGATTTTAGCATGTGAACAGACGGTTCTTACAGAGACGACTCATTTGATCGCACACAGCCCGATAACAATTAAACTGCGATGAATTTCGTGATTTGGTGAATTCGCAACAACCGACAGATATCACTAGGAAAGTTTATTTAGTCAACAGTGAGCTACAACTAACACATAGTATATCTCTTGATCAGCAGCATTGGTGAAGTTGAACTGAAGCAGCCTGACGGCTTGATGTTATATGCTTGAATGTAGAGGTAGCTATTTTTTAGTGATTAAGTCTCCTCCCATTTCCCTTTATTCTTCACTTCTCTTATATAGGTTTTTTTTCCTTCGTGGTTGTGTGGCGGCTAAGCATCAGTGTGAACCACTGATGTATTGCTGTCTATGATGATGATGATGATGATGACGGTTTGACTCAAATTTGCAGCCAGAAACTGTCTGAAGTTGAGGTTCTTATTAACATGGCTTATGAATGTGAACGTTACGTTTTTGATAAGTGTAGTGAGTCAAGTCATTTGTCTTCGTCGCAGTGGGCTTATTGAAGAGACCCGAAGTACAGGAAAACTCAAGTAACAGATGAACCGAAGTTGAACTGCAAGTAAATGATACAGATTAAAATTATGGATTGGAATCATTTCTGAAGTAACTAGTCATCGTCAGAATTTCGGGCAAAGCAGTTACAGCACAAATTCAGGCATACGCATGCCTTTCGTGTCGGTAAATCAGCATCAGAGATACGACATTAAAATAGTTTTTTTATGGCAAACAATTAGAAGGGTAGGTAAGCAGTCGGTGAGTTAGAAACAGTCCCCAAGAATATGGAAGAATCAAATGCACAACAAATTGTTTTTGAACAATTAGGCTTGACTTGGGTCGATTGATTGTGATCACTTCAGCAAACTTCAATTATCTTGCACTGGAATGACATATTGGGAGTGTGAATGCACAGACAAGGTCGATAGCGTGTCCGGTGGTCAAGAAGTGTCTTGCAACGGGCGAAATTTGCTTATTAGGCATCTCGAGAATGTTGTCAAAACCTGAACTTTGCACCCATTTAGGCGAATTTTCATTCACTCTGTAGATCAAGCATCTCTCGATCCCACCTGCGTGCGTTTCTCACAGTCGCATATAAGTTGTCAAACACAGTGTGAGGAAATATCGGCAGATTGATTTCCTGGGATTGAAGGCACTGGTAGTTTTTGAGTACAGGGGATTACTTGGAGTTCAGCTACATTGAATGTTTGCTTAATTGGATTTCCCAATCGCTGCGTTTTTTAATGCAAGGTGTATCTGCCCTTAGGATGGATCTTTATGTAGACCCTCTTCGGGTGGTACTTTTGTCTACTATGTCTATCTCTGAACTTTCTGGGGAGTAACCATTTGATTGTAAGATAAAACTGATCAAGTCTAGTTCTCCAGCAAGAATGTCGTGCGTACAGATTTGTCTTGCTCATGTGAACAGCGTATTCACTAGTGTTCGTTTATGTCGGAACAATATGATTGTATTCAAATTTGAGTACTGACAGCTCTTCTAATCGAGCCATCTTCCCGACGACTTATAAGTATGTCTAGAAATGGTATGCAATTAGTGG
Source organism: Paragonimus skrjabini miyazakii (assembly GCA_014338405.1). NCBI lineage: Eukaryota > Metazoa > Platyhelminthes > Trematoda > Plagiorchiida > Troglotrematidae > Paragonimus > Paragonimus skrjabini miyazakii. Next base: position 32,436 of record JTDE01001293.1, read on the forward strand.
CCTCATATTTATACGTAACTTTAAGGTCAAGATCACACCTATTTAGGCGTTACACCCGTTTAGATTGACAAAAAAATAATTTAGTCAACGTAACACTTACAATTTATGTTTTAGTGGGGCCAGAACAACAACAACTAGACAACATGTCAGCTAATGATATGAGGAGTTTGTCACTGGTAAGACTGGCCTAAGCAGCACGCCAAACTTATGTACCTTCGGCAGACCGTGGAGCTGAGATGTTATCGATCCCCGTGATTTAGGGGATTTTCACGTTACCTCAACAATAATCCGTCGCAGTCGCAGATGACATCTTGTGTGGTCTTCTATTTCGATAAAATTACCTGCTGTCTCTGTACGCTAAAACTTCGTTCAACCGTCTAGGGATGAAATCTTTTGAACATACGTATCTCTGGATAAATTAACAATCCAACAGCACTTATCCAGCTTAAGTATCATGACGGCTTTTGACGTAATTTCTCTTACCGACTACAGCTGTTGTTCGTGGAAGAATATCAGTCGATGATCGGAGTCATGATAACACAATGAGCTATATCAGCCCAAGTTGCCAGCACTAGTCGGTCAAAGATTACATTGTTGATCGACAAGTTTCTCATACTGGGCCTCAGCACAGAAGTTATTAAACATATGCGATGATATTTAATGATCAAGACTTAAGGGTAACTTTTCCAGTTGCAGGGAATTCAACTGCATTCAAGAACGGTTAAGGACATGCTTACATGGACCCGCTGAAATTGGTTCTCAAGCATGCTTTGTATATGCATTCTGCAAGCCACTGGTATAAGTCCTATTTGTACGATCGAAGATTGTTCTATAGAATAGTGTAAACACGATATGACAGTATACTATCAAGTTTCCAATGATTGCCAGTCCTTAGTCATGTCTTCATCACTGGCCACCCTATCAATTCTGTTTGTGCAGGACCCTGTTACATCACGCTGATCCATGACTTCTGTGGTCTATTGAAGCGGTCGTAGTCAACCCGCTAAAGCCAATTTTGTGTACTCAAAAACGACCGTTCGTGAACTTGACCTTTTCCTGGAGTTAGTAACCTATCCTATTTCGCTGATTTCTTATCTAACCTTTTGTGTCTGCTCTAAAAACCGATCCACATTATTGTACATCTGAAACTGACGAGTCAATAGGAAATACTTGCCTCTATCACATTTCGTTTCCGAACTGTTTTGCTCAAAGTTTTCAAGGAAACCAATTGTTTTAAACCTTCAGTATGGACGATAATTTCGGATTCCAACGGCGGTCGATGTCTGACAAGCGTTCAACAACTGATGAGAAAGTTTTGTAAGTAGTTTCATAATTTTCTATGGTTAACTAATACATCTTGTTTGGTGGACATTCTAGATATTGTCATTCGAGGCGATTTTTCCTCTCCAGCAGTTTAACCGGAAAGATCTGATTAAATCACAAAGTTCCAAGAAGACAACTTAAAAGGGTACGTTTAGTTATTAGTGCCAGGGGTAATTTTCTGAGCTCTGTCAGTGTAAAATTGTTTGTCGTTTGTGTGGTTAAGCAAGTTGTCACAAATGGACCTGTGTCACAAACTACATATGGCGTATGTGATAGAGATACCACATCAGTCCAGTACAGGTTCAAACCATACATTCATTTACAAATGACAGAGCTTGGACGGTCTGTGTCAAAACATTTAAAATTGTTAGGCTTTCTTGTTGAAGTATATTGGTTTGTTACATTTTAAATTCTGTAAATATATTTTGATGTAGATGTGTTTCTAAGGGTTTATCAACACAACAACTTGTAACACTGCTATCGAGATAGTATACAGACAGGAAAGGCGCAGGAAACCTTTGCAAATATTTGTCGTGTTTGGCTTTGGACAGATGTCCGTTCTTTGGAAAAAGAAACACTATATTTTCAAGCTTCCTTCATGGATTAGAGACAATCAGTTTGAGTGGATGATGTTTATAAGCCTTCGACACACAATCGTATTCGTATCCGGCAGTTATATTGTATCGGATGGGTTGATCATGTGAGACGTACGACAGTTTTACGGCGCGTAGTTCGGAAGTCTGAAGTTTCGTTGCTGATAACCGGAGTAATAAAATACACTTCACGTTTACTGAGTCACGTAGTCCGTATGTCGACGGAGTATTTGCTGTGATACCGGTTGTTCAGTGAGACGGCTGCTGATTATATGAAATGGCTAGATGGATAGGTAACAGCAGGATCATGCGCTCTGAAGATGCTGAGCACCCCGCTGAAAGAAGTACTGAACAATCGCTTGTCACATTTACCCAAATCGCTGTTTGGAAGCGTCTTCCGATATGGTAGTTCATTGACTCTTTCCGTTTCACGAACTTCCACTGTTGTTCATTTACCTATTTCACATTTGTACCAGTTCAGTGATCTACTATTTAGCGAATTACTGGTACAGTGAACATCAGCGCGAACCATGTTGTTTGAAGATATTTATAAAAACTGAACATATACGTGTACCAGCTTATGATGATCTTCCGAGATAGTCATGGGCCACTAGCCTAGACATATGTGTTGTTGCATATATGCTTCATCTGATCACTATTTAGCCTTGTTAGTAGCTCTGCCTTGCCAATCGTGAAAGTGTCATATCAAGCAATAAATGGTAAAAAATTTCTTTAAAATTAGTTACACACGGGTTGATCAGGCGAACGAATGAGTTAATCGGAAACCTTTTTTATCACCTGCCTCTTATCAGTTTCCCCCATATTTAAGTAAACAATTATACTACAGTGTCTTTTTGTTGTGTCAACAGGAAGTTGGTGTCGTGGTTTGACAAATCAGCAGTCCTAGTAAATATGAAATATGCGTAAACAAAAAACTGCTTTCGTTTGAATGTATGCATCACAGTAACTTAAATGCGTTGGATCAGCAGAAGTTGACCTTCTATCTAATCCATATAATGTAGCCTACAGACCACCAGATATGAGACGCGAGAGTAATATTTTACGCGGCACATTTAAAATATTTCAAACATTGGTAGTTTGTAAATGAAAAACCCCATTTGTACTTTTCTTATATAAACATACAACCAATCGCATCACCCGTATCTATAAAGGCCTTCTGAGACGAACTATTGAAAATGTGTAGGAGCTCCTTATAACTGTTACTCAGAATTACTAGTTGCATTTGACCAAACCTCACTGTACTACTGACAAGTGTGAGGACACTGCTTCCGTACATGCACGATTCAACACGCACCTGCCCCCCAGCTGATTATCTAATTAATCAGAAATAACTAATTACAGTCATTCAGTTGGAATTTAGTTTTGAATAGATAAAACAGTGTGCAAGCGGAATTTCTCGTCTGAGGTCCGTTCACTTTGGAATAAACAACTACTAATTGGGTTATCATGACTGAGATGTTCTAAATGTTACCTGAGCAACAAATGAGCGAAGACCAACCAGCGTTATAGATGACTTGATCATTGGTCTAGCGCATTTCTTAGACTACCACGTGTGTATGCTTTCTTGTGTCTGTGCACTTTTTGCTATCCGTCTGTTGGTTGCATCAGCATGTTGTTCCATTTCGTTGTCATGTTACAATCCAGTGATTTTCATCTCAATCAACTTCCCTTCATCACGGTTGTTTTTTTACTACTAATGGGTTTTACTGTCGGATCAACATAAAAGCAGAAAAGTGCAGATATTTGATCTATGGTCCCTCTTGTGAAAGCTTCTCAATTTTTTATTGTCCGTGTTTATTCCTTATCAGCGATTGCATCTCAGATTAGAAGTATATCAGTCTGATCAAACCTTGGTTTTAGAGAATAATTGTGACGCAAAAAAGATTCACAAACGAATGGATGTAAACAGGATGGTCAATTTCTTCCGCGTTGTGCAAACCGGGCTGAATGACATTCACATCAATTAAATTCCTGTTTACTCATCAGACCACCAGTCGCCAATGAGTATCTTGGGTGTGACTTGTGCGAACTGACTGTCTGAGATGGAACACTATGTCTAGTCAACTAATAAGCACGTCTGATCTAAATGAATTGAAAATGTCAATACAAACAGACATTCTAGACCGATCCATTCAAATCCCCTTAGGTTGCCATAATTCATGAAAGTGTGGTTGTCGAGAAGAGGACAAGAGGGCTCCTTTGAAGGAAACACAAACTGAGAGCCATCATGAATAACTTTTAAGTACTATCGACATAGCGGTATATCGTATTCATTCTACCGTTCAACATTCACATATCTATTGTAGAAATAACAGACACTGTTCAGGAAGTAAACGGAATGCTAAATGCAGCTCACTGTCTAAAGCGTCACATTCAACCCCAGACTGTCTATAGTTTGTGGTCTAACGGCTGACGTACTGATGAGAGTGAACTGATATCTATAGGACAACAAATGATGTATGGCGTCTACCGCATCACTTCCATGACAGCAGTCACTTCATAAGTAACTTAGACATGCTCAGTAGGGTTTCAGTGGATTAACGGTCAACACATTCACATTAGCAGGTAGAAAGGTCTGAATACATAGCCTGACCAATAAGAGCACTTATATAGAAACCAACACAAATAGACGAGCAAACATCGAATTAGTGTAGTACCCACTTTCAATTACAAAGGCCTCTAAATACACAGCTAAAACGAAGTTTGAACACCGTCTATTATTTTTGACTCTGAAGCTTAGACTACTGTAATTTTCATACCACTCAGCAAGTAAACATCTGAACAAGTGGTTATTGTCTACTCACTCCAAACTGCCTGAATGCCGCAGGTGCAGGCATGGTATGGTACAGACTGTGAGCTCCCGGTATAGATATACCGTTTTCCAGCCCGTAACCGTCTACCTTGGCCCGATTGTGAACAGTCACATTGGAGTGTAGCTGACATGTGCTCTGGTTGGCCAGCATCTGGGAGCGCGCTAAAAATGAATGCTGGAAAATGAGCAAAACGGAAAAATGTCATAAGCTGTAAGTTTTAATGAATACACAAAACTTATACTGTAAATAAAAGTGTCAATTATCCTTTACCAGTAGACGTCAGCCAACTAATTTGTTAACCAGCCGGCTACTTCTAGTAAAGATATTTCCGGCAGAACCGCTGTCAGTTTTCTTATGGACGTGTCTACATCCGAACCAGTAGGTCACGACTCATGTTGTCCTATGGCTTAACTTATTTCAGGTTATTTCCATTACGCATCTTGGTTCATGTGGCTTCATATTATGCTGCACATGCGAGACTAAATATCCAGGTAAATTAAAACCAGGTCAGGGACATAGTGAAATGCATATAGTCCCGGTGTTTAAGAGATGACTGACAGTGTGCCAACACCCACAATCAGCTGTCAATACCTCATTGCTAGTTGAACGTGGTTACAACTTCATTTTTCAAGTTGTTTGTTGTTAGGTTACGGGTGGATGTGGTATGTTTGATATTTCTTTGCAAGTTGAATGATAACACTGCTTCCGCTGGCCTAGATTACGCTCATTACTTCTCTCAAAAGTTAGTGCATGCTGATTGGTTTTATCTGTGAAATATTTGCATTATGATCTATTTAGGCTGGGGGGTGAGTATTCGAGCGATCTTTTTGTTACATATAGAATTTATCTAACTGTGCTCACAACGGTAAAATTTACGAGACAAGGAGTGAAAGTCACAGCCTTGTGTTATTTGAAAGTATAGCACTTGAAAAACTATAAGAGGAGTAACAAAGCGAAAATATTGGTACGCATAGACTGACTTAATATAATGTTAGAACAACTTCGTTGTTTTATCTTTTTAACAAGCGCAATAAATCAACCAAAGCAGACTTTTCACTTATTGAGCCCGACCAGAAATTCAGTCTAACGGTTTGTACAGTGCTAACCGTAAGCACCCGTCAAACAGATGCACAATGCCTCATCCACTAAGTCAACAGTGCACTGAAAAGGGTCACCTCCTCAAAGTTTTGACCCGACAACTTTCATTACCCCATATCAATTGTGTAATCAACAAACTGTTCGACAAATATCCTGTTTTCGGCTCAACTGAGAACTTCGGGTCTTTGGGTCGTTGAGATGCATGAGCTATCTGAAAATTATTCACGAGCGTCAACGGCTATGCTTTAAAACATGGTAATTTGGTCGTTCCTAATGAATTGTTAGTGCACCACAGCTCAACTAAGTTCAAATCTCTGTCCTAGTAAAGATAGTCAATATCGATCAAGTCTAACGAGAGCAAATCACCGGAGCTTCCTTAGGAAGACGCTGACGTCTATAATAAAGAAAAGTCTGAAACCCACATACAAACAAAACCACTGGTTTTCAGCTGCCATGGAAAACAGCAACCTACATAGATTTAGTAGTCCCAGATAGCCAAACTTTTGACGATTAAAATGTAGATACTTGCATTAATAAGACCCAGATTGAGATCAAGTCTGTTGATTATTAAAAACAATTATCAAAAGTCTACTTCTTAATGAATGGTACTACCCTTTTGTGAACAATCCTAATAGGAAATATCACAGAAATGCCGGTAGCTTTTGGAACAAGAGCGCAGTTATTTCGGTAAATTCACCTTTGTGCACCAGACACCAAACCAATCAATCAGCAGTCTATAACAAATATAATGATTGTCCTGTGCTTGAGGAGTTGTTGCCGTTTACACTGTCACTTGAATCTGATTGACACACATGAAAATAACCAGGAAGCCAAAATGCCATCAAAAATGTCAGCCGTCCTGGCAGTCATACTTAACCTGCTTCCAGGGATTTCGGTTCGTCTGTTATTTGTGCCATACTATATAAGTATGCTAACGACCACATGTAGTAACAAGCTTGTGTGCGGTTTTTTGGTGCTATTATTGGTTACAGAATGGCATTGAAGCTGTCAACAGATACCAGTTCTGAGGTTTGTCTATCCAGATGTAACAACCCCTGAACAGTTAAAGCAAGTCCCTGTCCATGATTTATATATATATATATATATATATATATATATATGTATAGTGGTTATAGACTTCACATTTTTCTATGAAGGCTTTCTCCATGTAGATTACTCTGCAGGTATTGACAATCCTTACCCAAAAGTACCATGGATTTACTCTGAGAAAGAAGATATTACACAAGCACGTTGTACACCTGCAACAACTGGGCCTGTCCCAGTTATATATAAACGACCGTGAAGATTTGACATTAAGTTGATTTAAGAACATCGAATTTTCCTGCTTTTGCTGTTATTTTATTGGAAATAATGTAACAGAGAGGTAAGAATTTGGTAATGTTGATTCGCATGTTTTCTCTACACTGCTTTCAGGTATACTTTCTGTAAAAAGACGATTTACACAACAAAAAAAGCATTTTCCAGGTTAATTTAAAACAGAATTTTTGGTGAAAACCAACGAACGCTCCATTTTCTGAAACAAAAACACTGTGCAAGAGGTTATATGAAGTATGAAAAGGTTGGTAGAATTTCGGCCTGGACTACAGGTTTATTATATCTGAGATTTATATAGCAGTCTTAAAATTATACACCATACTTTGCATTCACAGCACTATTGACAACACAATCATCAGCGGCAGAATTCACGATGATACTTGTCAAAACAAAGTTTAGAAGAGTTTCCTTCTGTGCTATAACAAATATGTCAAGTTTTATGTTCGAGGATATTTTGGCCGATAGTAACTAATATTATGACGCAAAAATGAATAGCTATGTTGATCTACTCACTAGGAACTGGCTGTTGTCCTGACCGGCTTTTGCTGAGACTGTCATGACATGTGGATCTTTGCCAACCCCCTAAAACGGGCAAAGAAGACG
>JTDE01001293.1:40321-59765 GCA_014338405.1 Paragonimus skrjabini miyazakii
TAATGATTGTAAATGTTAACCGGGTTACAGAAAATTCATTTAAAGTATTATGAGTTCCATATGCTGAGTTCCATATGCTGTCCCATTTCATCGCTGGAGTACGATTGTGCAAATCTTTGGACTACTATCAACATTAAAGTAGTCAACAAAAACTGAACATCACTCGATTGATGGCACCTTTTGCAGTCCTATAGATTTTTTAGTTAAAACTAATGGTTTTTAAAAGTTGGCGTAGGTGGAAGTGAGATAAGCTTCATACAAACAGAACAACTCAGGTTAAAAGGAACAATATGCTTGAATAAAACTTTTGAAAAGGTTTTGTACAATAATCTGAACTTTAAACATAACGGTAGGCAGACGGACACTGATTGCCTCTTCAATACAAATGTCAACGTTGTGTACGAGGTCCTTGAGTTGTTACACTCGTGATGATCATCAGTATTTACGACATAACTTAAAGAGTACTTAGCATTAGGTTTGTAAACAGCCTTTGTGTACCCATACAGTTTAAAAAAAGACAAATGCGATGACGTTTTCTTCTGTGAGGTACTTGGTTAGCTCCGCGATGCATGTCAAAGGTATATCTATCTTATTGGTCTGTTTTAAAGCTCAGTGCCAGTGCGTCCAGTTCATTTGTTAAATCCGTATTTTGAAAGTTGTGTTAATGGCCCACAAGTGTTTCAGCCAACCGTTTCATAAAAGAGTAGTGTAATCGTGTCTCGATTGTGTTAGAACTAGTTGTAGGAATGTGAAGGCTGTGGTCAACTCTAAGCGATGTTCACCGTATCATTCGTAATAGTAATGATCTTCATTTCTACTATCTTTACCAATCATATCTACCTACGTTATCCTGTTTTTTTTTATAAAGAATTATATGACTATTATTTGGTCTACTAGCCCCTATATCAATTACGCATCTTTGATACGCTTTCTGGCACATATATGCCCGTTACTGTGATAAATGAATGAGTTCAAGACGGTCAAAACAATAAACTATAGGATATCATTGATGACCAGAAATGTGGTGCCATAAGATGCGATAAAAAAGGTCAGATGCACGAACGACCGATTTGTGTGATGGGAAATTGTTAATCTCAAGATAGAAAAGGTTTGCTAAAAAGCCGATGGTACTGTTCTGAGACTGTGATCAATCTGTTCAAGATGGGTCGATAAATTTCAAGGAACTATTAGTGATGATCATCCCAAGACTTGAGTTGCAGAATTCGGTTGCATATGTCCAGTTGATGCTTTGTTCGAGGCGTAAATAGGTTTCGTTATTAGCCCAGCACATGCAATAATGTAAAATGCTACGTAACAAAATGTGAAATGGGTAGAAGGCGCGACTCAGAACAAGTGAGCCAAACGATGCTGCCGAAGAAACTTCCGGAAAGACCCCGCCGGTCACCTGCAGTTATCAAAAGGCAGCGGACGTTACCTGGTCACTGTGAATAATTTATTGGATTACCTCGAAATCAACTGGCTAAACAGTGCCAAAGAGAGGCGTAGTCGTCAACCCGTAATGTGCTCAATTTGCTCTCTGTAGTATACAGGACCTATTTTTCAGTGATTATGAACGACTTGTGTGTGCAGAATTTAAGACGTTTGCAGCTAAAATGAAGCTCATATTACAACTAGCTAAACGGGAGGATGCAAGATACAGTCGAGACTGTCACAGTTTGCCCAAAAGTCAAGCAAAAATACAAACCTATTGCTTTTAAAAGGAGGAAACATGTCGTCAGCTACAGGGCGATGCAGCGAACCTTTGGGAGAAATATGTGAATAAAATTGGCGGTGACATTTTAACATTTGCCCCTTGACATGATGAACTATTCACATGTTCGATCAAACTTACAGTGATGTGCACAGCAATTGAAACTTGCAGTCCCTAAATCAGGATCAAGGTATAGGCAGAATGAATCTATAAGAACCTGAGAAATTGGACACGGTGTGGCGTTCAAAAATAGAGGACTCAGATGGAGTAATGAGAAGAAGAAATGGTATGCATTTGAGATAACACATTTTGATCGGAAAAGGTGTGTTACAAGTACTAAAAACAATCCAAAAGAAAAGTTGCCAAGCTTATCAAAAAAGAAGGAAAGTGATGAGATTGGACTGAAATGATTTCCAAATTTCAAAACGATCATCCTTTCAGAACTCATGGAGAAACTGCTGCAGTAGAACTGGAATCGACAAGCGCCAATCGATCAAAACCGGCTATAAGAAGTGGTGGCCATATGAAGATGTTTGAATGCACACTGTACCAAAACAACCGGATTTCTTAAGCCGAGGTCGTACAGCATGAAAACAAAATGACTGGTCAGAAAGCGTCTTCGTTGCACAGTAACAATCGTGGTTCCTACATGAACCGAGATTATTTTGTGCTACCAGGAACCAGGTTGTTCGAACATTTTCGACGCAGTAGCTCGGGACTTCAAACATTTGTGCTTTTAATGTCCATATTCGACCGTCGGTTACCTCGCAGTTCTATACTACTTACATTACTATATATTTGTGCAGCTGCGGGGGATGGGGCTTCATGAATGAACCTGTAATGTACTTGTATAGTTCCATGGTTTTTTGGGTCTAATGTAACTGGTACTCAACATGATGTGGTTCACTAGTCGTTGTCATTACGATGCAGAATCATTAGCTGGGTGATAATAGTTTGATGTATATTTCGCACCAACGAAGCCAGTTTACCCATTATACTGGTATGATGAAACTTCGCATTATAGTTCAGGATGGTGGCAACCAAAGTAAAATTAGGTAAATTCGCTCTATTTGTTTTGTATATGAATATTAGTGCCCGTTCATTACGTGTAGTCATTTAACCTTATCAGCGATGTAACTTTTTTGGACGAATAGCTTGACGGTGTTCAAAAATTTAACAGTTTCAACAGCTTTGGAATGTAGAAAATGCCTCTAGACTTGAAAGAATGTGGACATTTTAAATGATAGCGTGGACGTCTGAAAATTGAGTATCACATAATCACAGAGTTTACAACGAAAACAGCGATTTGTAGCTTCCTATACCCAAAACTGATTAAGTCTACAATAACTCCGCTGTACCACCTTTTAGATTGCCCTTCATGTTCTTGTCTCAATGACTTCCAACTACGTAATGTAATAAAGTCACTATTAGACGTGAATGACATCAGTAATTATGATTGTGACATACACGACATATTTTCTGCATACCCCCAAAACGGCCGCCCTCTTGTCGTAGCTGCTTACCTACTAGGCCGATAGGTTACTTTACAAAGAGTTTGAATGTAGCATCACATAATGTTACACAACAAACCCGCTTTCGAAAAACACGATGAACCTACGTGTTCCTCATTCACTCCAATAACAAAAGTTTACGAAATGTTTTTGTGATCACATTTTCATTCACATTTTGTCTCCTTTTATTAAATGAATTGAGAAGACAGTCGAAATTCAGTTATGACGTCCTTTCTTAGTTCAGTCTAATTGAAACCCGTGGATGAAGTGTAAACATCAAATGAGATAGTCAGCAAACTGAGTTAAGTTGAACATAAGTTTGTGTACCGGGTTGGAGCATCTAGTTGCAAAACCTTCAAGAATGCACAATAAACCTCACCTGAGTTATACATCAACGTACCTGTTTATAAAACAATGTGAGAGTTAGCGTTTGCTTTGAGGGTGATAGACAATGAACGTAGTCTACTTCGCTTACTTGCGCATTCCATTTCCAGTGGTTAGCTTCCCCACTAGCTTGTGTAAGATTTGCATTATCTTGGTAACATGTTATGTTATACCTATTCGTGATCACGTCTAAGATTACATTCATAATAAAAGCTTTTTGCAGGAAACTCAGACACGTTTTCTTGATTGTCTGATGACAAACCTTATTCTTTCACTTTTTTCTGATAAGTCTGTATCAAGGAACATGCTACTAACAATAATTTCAGTTTTCTAACTATTCCGTATTGCTAGGTATCTCTTAGTAATATTTCTTGAAGTCTTCTACTTTTTGATGACTGTGTCTTACCAACGATGAGAAACTTTTGAAACTTGTCAAGTGTGACAGAACACGAAATTGTTGGTAATCGGTCTGTGATTAGGTTTTGGTGTTTGCAATGATACAAACACTTCCTTTGCATTCTATCAGGAAGCTTGCTACAGAATATGATGGTTCCCTTCAAGATAAAAACATGCCAGGTGAGATATACATAAACAAATTGTGATATGCTTGTTATCCATTCCGATACAGTTAGAATGTTTATTCTTTTAGCTGTACCACCCAAAATACCTTCACAACTGATATGTCTATATTAGAACTTCTGAAGTCGGCCATTAGATGCTATAATTTATTCTAACAACTAATTCAGCAGCGTATTATAAAGCCTTTCTTCATTACACTGAACCAGAAGCAAAAGATTTAAAAAATTCAAAGCATTGCCAAGTGGAGGATTTGATAATAGAACTCACAGTAACCATTTGCGAACGATTCCCAGAGGTTTTTCAGTTCTCTTTCTCGGTGTGAAAATATTCTACTCAGCGCTAATCGTGGTGTATATTTACGTTCTGCTAATCTTTTACTTGTCTGAGAATTGGCATCAACTCATTCCATTATCAAGCAATTTCAGCTGTGCCGCTTTACAGGAACCTACATGGTTCCTATATACTTTGATAGATAGGCAACTGACTGAGCTTCCATTAGCTACCGAGCTGTTCATCAATTAATTGCCGGTTGTTACTAAGTCACTCACGTGCAAAACGAGAGTAGACGACCACACATATTACGGCTGTATGCGTTAGCAGTTCTGTACTTGCACAACATGTGTGGTCAGCTAGCCGATTCATTCATCCAGTATGTGGTAGGCATTACTGAGGCAATAAAAAGTTCCATCCGATGTTTAAAGACTATCCGTTTATGATAGTCCACTTGGTATAATCGTTCGTGTTTGAAGTGTTCTTGCTGTAGATAGCAAACTGTCTGGTGGTACTGTCGGACACAGTTGAATGTGTAGACTTCTACTGATGAGTATGTTGTGGGAATGATGCTGACAGCAAGGTCGCACCATTGTAAAAACCGATCTAATAGATTTGATGAGATGCAATCGATAAATAGATCGACAGAACTAATTAAAAACGGTGCAGTTACCGAATTTTCATCAATTATTTATTGATTATTGTGGTAGCAATAAGAATATTCCGACCGCTGTATCAAAGCTCTTTCTCAATCATACTGTTGGAGAGCTGAATCAGATTCTGCTTGTAACTTGCCTAGAGTGGCATCTCCAGTACACCATTCATGTAGACAACCTATTTGTCACTGATGATGGTTAGAATAGAATGATAAATTTCTGTGCGTTTCACTGAGATATAGACAAGTTTAAGGATCACATGCCTTATTGTCAAACCCGAATGAGAGATGAAACGCGAGCTACTTCCTGTAACAGTCTACTGATGCTGCGCTTTGAGTATGTTAGTTTATCAGCTCAAACAGCCAATTATAAGGTTATTACGGGAAAACCCTTAGATGGCTAGAACATATTCCAGAGATGTCCATGAGTTACTAGCAGATATTTTGACAGAGATTGTCATACGTCACAGTGAATACGGACCGTTTTTATGACAATCCTTTCAAATACGATTTAAGACATTCAACACAAGAACAGACTAAACGCGCCGTAAGTTAACGTTGGCTAGTATTTTTTTAGTATCGGTGGGTATGTGAATAATGCCAACAAAGTTAGGAGACGAGTATATCTGGTGTGTCACTACCAAAAATGGCTCATTCTCCGAAAACATCTCCTTTTGTCGCCGGGATTTACGTAGCAAACACTGTTACGCTATACTTCACCGATATCTCTGTTAGCCCATCTGAAAATTGTGAATAAATTCAGCTGCAAAATCATACTTTAAGCAACTAAACTGATGGACTGACTTCGGATAAACCTCATAATTCAGCCAGATACCTACTGCCATACGTTTCACGAGATCTCAGCTGAGTCAGAAATAGTTCCAGAATTCCATGCCTTCAGTATGTTCCCGCGTACACTTCGGTAGTTAGCTGATTAACTTCTCGTTAATGAAGTTTTTCTAAGCAACATTACTACCAGAAATAACTAAAACGTGTGTTTTGAAATGAAATGCCGCGCTATGCAAACGTTCTGTCAAAAACTACATTGAATACATTATAACCCCATCTTATCCTGGCCGAATTCGGATGCTATCCGTGCAAACTGATATCTTTTTCTGTAGATTTGCAGCATGGTAGAGCCAAATAGCTGGCAGGTAGCCGCATCAACGGAGGAGTGAAACGGAAAAGTTGGCTTGCTAACCATTCCACAGGTTTCTAGTTTGTATGATCAATTCTGCCAAAGATTTTGACCAAACATGCACCATTGCCTCAGTGTGACTGTTCCAGTGAGAAAATAACTAACAAGGCAATAAATCACAATTGCCAGCCATGATTAGGAAACCACTAACTGCAGTATAAAACGATTTAACGACAAAATATATCACTATAAAAAATTATTATGGACGGTTGTGACTGTACAATAGAAGTGTAATTCTGAAAAGCGATGATGTGCTATGTTTGACTCTTTTGACTTATGAAGCCCTTTACTTACTTGCAGTACAGCACAGTAATCAGACGCAATACGGTGTGACTCCTCAGCGTCTAATGCATCTGCAGCCTCGGGGTTGACTTGATTCAGGCGTAAGTATTCTTTGTAGGCATAGGTTGCCAGTTCGCCAGCATCTAGTTTGTGTAAACAATCATACGTTCCACGCACCTCCTGACAGTGGATTGCAGTTAAAGATAATCAAATATGATTTTCAATTGGGTAAAAAAGAGTAAAAACTAAGTATAAAACTTACTCTTAATTTTATATTGAGAGTGGAAAAAAGTCTCCGGTAGACTTAGGCAGTAGAAAATACAAGTAGCGTATGTTTACTTGTCAAACCAATCGGGAGCAATCGACATAGTTTATGTTCATTGTCACTCATAAGGTATCAGTACTCGGTGTATCTCCATCACGCATTTCACTATAGAAATAGCAGACGTTTAAATTAGATGGTTATAACTTGTTTGCGGTTTATTTTTGTAGTTTATTTCAGACACAAGAATTCTGCTTTGGTCTGCGGACTTCACTGAATCTGAGACAACAAACCTAATCAAATACGTATCCGTTTTCTTCATTTTCGCGAATGCCAAGTTTGTATTCCATAACAATTCCTGTGATCAGAAAAGTTGGTCTACGGAAAATGTATGTTAAAACGGAGGCGCCATGATGAAGTAGGATAGAAACAATACAATAATTTTTCCATTAACTTGAAATGTGCACAACCGAAGTAATTAGTGAGAAGAAATTCCCGTAACACTTGTGGCTTTAGTCACGCTATAACACACACCTTTGACGTAAGCACGTTATTACCAAAACGGCTTCTTAAATTAGAAACGGATGAGAGAAACGTCTGGATATCCGTCTCAGACTAGTTGGATAGCAACCAGAAGTTTCCAATTAAATCATATCAGTAAAACCAGAGCCACTTATTCTACTTTATAAACTTGACGTTCTGCCTGATTCGAACTTTTACGCGTTTACTTCTGCATTATGCTTACTTAAATCCAACAATACATCGCGACCGATTTCTTTTCAGTTGTCTGAACTCCAGCCTATAGTAATGATGTAAGACAATTCGCACACATTCTACCTGGCCGTGAAGTAAAAAATATAGCTCCAATATCAAGTTGTATTACTTCAGTCACAGAAGTTCAATCTATTCTTGTGATTAGATAAAAGCACAGTGATATCAAAATGGTAGCCACTAAAATTACATTATAATGATGATTCACGTAGACTGAACTGTATTTGCCAATCCAACGGTTTTTTCATTCTCTACGTTACCATACTTGCTGATCCGGTTAGTCCCTTAAGCTGATTGTCGAAAATGGCTAATTGTTTAGACTAATCAATCAATAGAAGACACATCGGCATTTATTTCATC
This sequence comes from Paragonimus skrjabini miyazakii, assembly GCA_014338405.1. Classification (NCBI taxonomy): domain Eukaryota; kingdom Metazoa; phylum Platyhelminthes; class Trematoda; order Plagiorchiida; family Troglotrematidae; genus Paragonimus; species Paragonimus skrjabini miyazakii. The sequence goes on from JTDE01001293.1 coordinate 48,305, forward strand.
ACAGTGGCGTTACAACACTTCACTTCCAAATGTTCAAAGTTGCCAAAGATCTGAAGCGTCCATAATAAAAAAAATTAAGAGGATTTACACTGGTTCATGCTGAAAAACACAAATATATCAATACATCACTGGTAAGTAGTCCAGTATTCTAATCATTGTAAATTGAACACTATTCACATTCTATCTCATTCTATTCAACCAGACCAGATTTCAGGGTGAAAAATCGGAGTAAACAGGACAGTTAACGTACTTTATTAAGGGGTACGCTGAGCATCACTCGCAGATAGACATTGTTGAGCTTTTGTATATGAACATTCACTCGTGTATTGCTCTTTATCATGATGACGATGATGATAATGATGATGATGATTCACTCGTGTCTACGATAAACCTAACATACGTTAGTCAGAAGTGAACTTTCGAAAACTCTAAAACAGTATTTTGGGCTTCAATTTGCAGTAGAACAGCATATGCTTGATTATACAAGAAGAGAAATTAGTGAGCATATCTACTTGCAAGTTCATGTCGATGTTTTTCTATTTCTTACATTTACTATCAATGGCTGAGACAGCGGAATGAAATGAAAGCACTCTGAAATTCTCATCTCTAGGGTGAAACTTCAAAGCATTAGAAATTTTAACATCATTGTATGTAGACGTACTAAATACAATCTGATAATGAAAAGAATCGAGTTAAAACGTAGACATACCGCTAAATCTTTCTGATAGAAACGACGAACCGTTTCGTTCGTAAAAGAACGTGGCGCCATGTCTTTTAACTGTGGAAAAAGGCAGCATCGTTAGGTAAATCACAAGTTTCTGGCATCAGAATGGGTTGATATTGGAAAAAAATATGCAAATAGACATAAGAGGTTACCAAAAACGCTTTTAATTATGCTAGAAACATTAGAAAATCTGAATTATTCATCATAAAAATGAAATCTGACCAGAAATTCTGGTTTCGTGTACCGGTTCTCAAATCATGAATCATAGAAAGGAACTAAAAACAAATTTAGGAAAAATATGACTTCAGAAAAAATTCGGGCTTGAAAATGTGCTTAATGCACTGGTAACGGGGACGCTTTTTGATACAGTCTATCTCACACAAACTCAGTAGTTTTGCATCGAAAATGCTATAACATACTTTCGGTCAGGTTTTCATACAGTACACCTGTTTTACGCTGGAAGAAAAGACTTACTTTTTACGTACCTAGTATTTCGAAAGCAAATAGCTCATTATCAGACTTCATCAAGTCATTTTGGGATCACTTTAAACTCCTCAATCGTTACATAAACAACTCAGTACGCATGTACGACATTTTTGTACTTCGAGTCAATTTTCATTCTCCAACTATATGGTTACAACTGGATCGAAGAAATGGTCTCAATTCTCAGTGCAAAGGCAGAGAAATGGAGGCCCAGCTGAAATGCACATGTCTTTAATATCCCTTCAGTAACATAATAAAGCTGGATACAACATTCAAAACAAAGCACATCACACATATCATAGTCTTCACATAGTCACAAAAACTGTTGGGCATATGCATGTGTACACAATACGTTGTTGTATCTGATCCGATCAGCTACACAGGTTTCCTATGCCAGTGACGGCAAACGGATAAATTTGGCCGCCCACAATATTAGTAGCTGAGACGGTAACCTCTCGAGTTCAAATACCTAAACAGAAAAAGTGACATCCTGTAACAAACTGTGATAAGGTGGTGCACAGCCACAGACAATGAAGCATGCCACTGTTGTGTTCAGCCACATTGATTTATTCACTAAAACCGGCATGAAAAGATGTCTTAGTAATGTCGTTCATGCTGCCCAAGGATATAAAGAAGTGTGGATAGGTTGCCATGATTGTTCAACTCCACCAACTTGGGTGGTGGGTTCCTCAATTTGAACAATGAACAAGAGCTCATTCGTAGAAGTTTCACTCTGCGTGTCTCTCTAAGTGTCGCTTGATGTTCACATTTGTAAGTTCATCGATTTCCGCGCTTTTCCGATTTTCTTTTACGTGTGTTAACTTTCACCATAACACGTTTAGAATGTGCTGATATATGAATACTGTGCCATGCTATTATCCAAAGATATAAGAAGACCAAAATGTCAACATTTTGTTTCTTCTCTTCAGTTGTATACACAAAGCAACTTAAATAAACTAACGGTAATAGCAGAAGGCAGCAGCAAACCAACATTAAGTATTGTGTAGGTAACCTCTGATAATCTCTAATCACAAAAACCTGATCAATTTGTTTGGATTGATCTGTGTGAGACCAATAAGAATCAATAAAATGTTCTTGTTTCTGTAGTTTTTAGTAAACGGATGAGCGACATTCAATTTCTGAAATTAAGCTTCCTGTGAATGTTGTGCGGTTGTCCAGATGTTTATCGATGCTGGTTATACTATGGGAGCAGAACGGACTCACATTGCTTTTTACACAGAACGTATTTTGTTTACTCTTCTTTACTTGACTGAATAGTATTCAAAAGAACAATCTTAACCTCTTGAGTTTGACCGGTTTGTCCATCACGGTTTTACGTTACAGCCTATACAGGACCACCAAGACACGATGACGGTTTGAGGCTATGTTAGATAGACTCAACGTATTAGCACCAATCGAGAAAATCGGTGAAAGTAAACTTTGAAAAAAATTTCAGTGTGTAAACTTTCTAAAAGCGTAAAAACTCGCTGTCAGTTGATGAATGTTTCTCCCGTTGTTTGAAACACCTACAACTGATCATACAATCAAACCACACTAGAATCGTTGAAAGTGCTTTCTCTAGGATCAAAACACAAGCTTTCTATATGAAACATCTACCAGTTAAAATGTTAAGTCCAATTTTACAGTTTGTACCAGCAATTTAAACGGATATCTGCTGCCCTATTGGATTAGATTGTGCTTGGTCCAATAGGCTAGTAAGTTTATCCGATTGCTGAACCCTACTTTGCAACCAAACATTTCAGATTTATGGAAAAACCGTCATTTTGCCGCGACTAGGGAAACGGTGCTAGTGCTGTAATCAAGAGTGCGATGGATCACCTATCGAAACCGACCACCACCATACTTTCAGATGAACACAAGTTTAAGGTATACTACAAGTCGAATATTGACACTCTGAGTGAAAAACAAATTGCAAGAAAGTTTCAGACCTTACGATTGCATGGACATCATTGAAACTTGGTAGAAAAAATCAATCCGTTTGAAAACACCACAAATAGCAAATACACCAAATATGCAGGAGAAAAGAGTATTGTACCTATTTTATCCGTGGATAAGTCAGAGTACCGTAAGGTTGTGGATGACGTCAGCCCACTAGGCGAAAACCTCAGCGTACGTTGCGTGAACGTTTCCTTCGAAATGACGCATTCATTAAAGGGCATTACAGCAAGTTCATTAAAACGTAGTTCACGAACCTGGATAATTTGTTAACGAATATACACTGCAATGATGCCGTAAATTGTTCTACAGTTTATTTCCATTCATTACGGATATTTTTGCAGTCCAATTGAGTACTTTACAAATCTCACTTTTAGTGTGTTGAGAACGTTATAGTTGAACTTGCACGATGCGTTCACAACGAACCTGGTGGCATGACGGCTGGTAACCCTTTGGGCTCAATTTTGGCCAACTTTCCTAAAGAATGACTGAAAGTAAACATTTAGCTTCTACCGGTGGCATCAGTTTCAACAAACGATATATGAGCGATTATTCGATTTTTTTTGTCAGCAGCCAGTCTGGTACACTTTGCAGCATTCTAAATATATGAATCCTGGTATTTTTGCTCCTTGGGAGAAACCTCGTGTTTGTTCTTTATATACATGTTGTAGCTTAGGCGTCACGGCGAGACAGTACGGCACTGTATTTGCTGCAAGACTAGGTAGTCAACCTGGACATTTTTCGTGATTTCCGTCCATAGCTTACAAGCGCCGTGTGATACAAACTCTGTACAAAATAGAAAAAAAGGCTTTGGCCGTCGACAGCCTACGATAAGAGGAATTGCTTGGGATAAAATCTGCTCCTGGCTAATAACTAATTAGAAAGGTTTAAAAACACATCTAACAAATGAAGTGTATCGATAAGTTTGCTTCTGATAATTTACGGAAACACATAGTCTTCAACTAGACTTTCAAATATAATTGCCTAACCAATGATGTAGAACAGAAGCCACGGTTTGTTTTGATGCCCACCCTTAGCCTGCTGATAGTTTGCAATTGCTACTCTCAGCCAGAAGGATTATTTTCTATGAGTCCACTCGTAGTTCGTCGGGTCCTTCTGTCCAATACAAGTGACCGGTTTTCCTGAATTTGGAAAGGTAGTAGTTGGGGACTTGAAACACAGTGATTCCCGAACAGATTCATTAACGTTACGAATGAACGAGTGGGTGAATTTACGAAGTTTATGTTGACAGAATGAAACAGAGTTCACGAAACACAAGTGCCGACTGAAATCAACGGTACAACACGTCGTATGGTTGTTTCCATTCGTTCAGGTTATTTCTACCCGATCCGAGCATGCGGACACTGGCGTACACAGAACCAACTTTGATCATGAAACTATCAAATGCTCTTTGTCCAGAAGGTGTTGACACAACTTATGTTGCTTCCACAAAACTGAAGGTATTCACCTCTTACTCATAGTTCTTACTGGCTGCCAACTCTGTAAACGTCCGCTTTGTTTTGTTTCAACGTGATGACGGTATGGAATGGTTATATCTATCTATCATAAAGTCTAAATATTCATCGTTAATTAAGCTGATGTAAAAAATGTAAACTTTTTATAATCACCTATAAGGATCAATCGGTCAGATCTTACCTTGTTCACCGAATAGCCAGTGATAAGAATTAACAGAATATTCATTGATACCAAAAGGAAGCTGAACGCGCTGAGCAGTGCAAACTCTAATGCTGCGTCACATTCATCCTCCACATAGATAAATTGATAATTTCGTATCCATGGATAGGGGCACCTTGGTTGAATGGTGAGGTTCGTTTGATTTGTTTGGAGTGTATTCTAAATGTGTGAAAAAAAAGTAATGTTTATAAAAACCAACGTCAACAAAGATAATAGTACAGCGAAACTATCTTGAACAAGTTTCAATAGGATATTGGAGATTCTGTCAGATATAAAATGGAAGAAGGCAGAAGGCACTAGTAATTTGAGTCGGGCCTGACATCAAAAGGCCTGATTATGACATTCGATTCATTTGCAGTTTCTAAATGTTTACTCGTTTCTCGCAAACGACCTAAACCGATTAATCGATTTTCACACAAGCTAACATGTCCGTCATAGCTATACCTAAAGCTATATTTTCGAAAATCGTAAACAATAATAATGATAGTGATAATGATAATAACAACAATAAATCGATAAGTATGAATATCTCCAAAACAGAGGTCATTTCATTCCTGTGTACTACTACATAACTGTCGGTCTCGGTTGAAGAAAACAATATCGCTCAAGCATTGCATGCAACAAGTAGGTTTTTCGAAATGTTCATCATCGCATTTGAAGGAACTAATCTCACAGGTAGAAACGTTTGTGATTTAGTTATCTGGGAAACCGTTTGGTCACTGTTAAGTCGAATATGTCGTGCTTAGTTGAAATGTGGTGACGAACAAGACCAACTTAACCAAACGATATGTTACAGTGGTTCAGAGACTCTTCGAAAAAGGCATATGTAGACCAAAGCACTATCACCTTCAAACGTTGAATTATTACAACGAAACCGCATTGACAGCCAATGTAACTGTGGCTGCTTGCACTGCGTTCGAGACAGGCCAACTCACTTCTTTCAGTCAGCAAGATAACATCCACACACGGAACGACCCATCACCACAAGCGTTATCTTTGAGTCGTCTGCTCTTTAACCTCCACCCACGTACGGTTCCATCCCACTTCGTCAGACAAAAACTTGACACGTCATTTCGACAAAAGTTTCACTCCGGAGCGCGCTTCAGACAGCGGAAATTTGTGCTCAACAGAGACCGTAGTTACTTCAGCCATGAAAGAGATAAACGTCTGTCGCACAGATGAATCAACATGACAGGGATGATTCGGTTGGATGCTTTCAGGAGGCGATTGAAATTACAAGGAAGCTGTCAAGGTGGTTAGCCTAAACGCTCCTATCGCTATCCACTACGGTTTAACATATTGGGCAGCGCCGTTGTTTAGAAGCGGAATACAAGATCTGCCCTAGACAGTAAAGTTGTTGGTAGACTCCAACGTAATTGGGTAACATGCGAAGTGTTTGTTCATAATACGGGCTAGTCTGTAGGCTTCATTATAGTGGGAATTGTTTCAATAAAACGCTCCATTGTTTAATTCGCGTGTTCCTGCAACGTTAGTGCGTACGCGTCTGTGCATTGGTATCCCAGTCCAAAACGCAGTGCAATTTTTATTTTACCGTTCCTTCCACTTGTTATCGGCTCCGTTCATTAAGCTAGCTTTTTTTGTTGTGAAGTTTAACGTGCAACTCCTCACCAGCTGGCAAATTTCGTTGTGAAGCCCCATTTCATCTTTCGTATTTATCGTAATCTATGTGCAGTAGACATTGATCATATTCCCCATTGGTGGTGAGATGTTCTGTTAAATAGCAGAATGATAGCATCTCCAAATTAGCCAGTCCATTACACTAGGATTTATACGATTCATTTTTTTCAACTTCTACAAGTAGAATTTTAAAAGAGTTCAGATTCAGATCTTGTTATGCACGCTCTTGGAGAAAACTCTTGATGAGAGTCATCAACAAATTGCGTTTCATTACGTTCACGATATCATCGTATTATTCATATTCGGAAAAATATGTTCAGCGATGATCAGATATCGGATTTTTATGGATTATTTGTATCATCATTGTTGGACAGTTAATTTCGATAAGGCTAGTCTTTTTCGATCGGTTAGGCTGTTACAGAGTGGATGGATGGTTTGTTTTGACATTTTTGAAAGTCGTATTAACAACCGCCACTCTGTAAGATTTACGCAACATCTGAAGTCACATTGAAGCGTCTTTAAATTTGCGGTTTTTAGATTAACCTTTATTCCACGCTTAACGACATCTTAATTCCATCGATGCCATTAAAACTGATTTCTGAATGTGTCCAAATGTATTAGGATGGTTACATGGCATCGGACTTTGTGGAACAGGTTGTTTGAATGACATGTGGTTATCAGTATTCGTCCAAGGCGATTGGTTCATTAGCCATTCAGGTCGTTAATCAAGCTTCGTTTGTACATTTTATCTGGGTTCATCTGAAGCAGAAATTCCCAGTCTACAATCCAAAAGACCAGGAGGTGCTAAAGAAAAATACTAGATGCAAATATTCATTTGTTTCCGTTGGTACAACTGTAACTTGGGGGATGAAACTGTATGTTCGTAGAGATTTGAGAGTAAAAGACTGAATGATGATACAAGCATCACAGCAAAGCATGGCTGTGGGTCGGTCTATTTGTGGGTGATACATACTAGAAGAAATGAGCTGGTCTTTCTTGAATGCACTGTAAGCCGTTACAGCTGCATTTGCTCTCAGTATGGCTTAGTAGTTTTAATCGGATCATCAACATCATCATAGCCGCCTTCAGCTTCACCTGGAGTAACTGTGACTTGGACCGCCACCAAACTCAACAATGACGTGGAATATCTTAAAAGAATGAAACGCTATTGAAAATGTTGAAAATTATTAAAAGACCAAGCGGAATAAATAGAAATGGTATGAATGCAGGTACATCAGCGGTTGTGGTACACTACCACCTCGGATAGTGTTTTTAAACAGCGACTTGAGTTGACCACGAAGACCCCAATCGAGCAGGCAATTCCTACCCACTTAGCTTTACCGAACAGTCAGGGTCTTTCTAACTTGTGACCAGGACGCAGTTTTGCTCAACTGCTGGTGGTCTCAAATATAGTGCCCGGTACGGCAAACGCTCAGGTGCTATGCGGAGTACGTGACCCAGTTATTGAGGGCTGAATAGCGTGAGTAGTTGGCCAAGTAATCAAGTGTCCCAAGCGTTTCAGGATAAGCGCTGGCGAACGGCCGTATTGTTCACGTGACCAGTCTACTCAGTGTGGGCGGAGACATTGATGGTCAAGCACAGTAAGTCTGGTGACATCTTTGAACAAACCATATCTCCTAACCATATAGTGAAACAGAACGTACACGAGCACTACGTACTCTTCTTTCCGGCGACAGCCGAACGTTTTTTCGACGCAGGTTGGCAAAGACTACTCGCGCCATGGTTATCCTCCCGACGTTATAGTGCTATCCAAGTATGTGAAGGTAAACACAGTTTCAGATGGATTGCTCGTAATAAAGAAGGTAGGATTTGAAATGCCCAGTCAGTTGATTTGTTCACCATGTCTTCCGCAGAGAAACCAAGTAAGGCAATGTCATTCGCATAACCCATATCGATCAACCTAGCGTCAAGAAGAACCACAACACCAAGTCCATTGGATTCCTCAAGTGCACCTACCAAAATGTCGTCTGCAACAAAACTGATAAGAAAGAGAAACATATGACCCTTTTGACGAACATTATCAGATATGCTGAACACACGAAGCGGTTGACCATAAACCCCCACCGTGCTTGCAAAGTCAACATGCAGCGACCTGAACAGATTCTCGTGTTTCCGTGGAGCTACCCTGCAAAGCAGAAAGTCCCAGCGGACTCTAAGAACAAACAAATCGCAAGCAGCCCTTAGGACTAGAAAATCACAACCGTCGGCTGACTACAAGAGTCTCGATCTTCCAAGATCCGTCGCAAGGTGAAACGGTAAGCAACGCACCAATGACCACATCAGAATCCTACCTAGTATAAGTCCAGTGAGTAACTTGGACGCAACAGACACGAAAATGATACCTCTGTGGTTGTCACAAAGACTTCCGGTCCCCTTGTAAGAACGGGAGTTGCCGTTGATAAACACTAATCACACGGTACGACTTCAGTTTCCTAAACAATCTAAAGGAGCTTTGTGAGTTTACGCTTCGATAACGTGAGCTCCAGGACCACTTCTGCTTCCGACGGAGGGCTGTTTGAAACGCAAGAACTCACTGTTCGGGTCCCGTCATCTACATGGTCTGGTTGGGCCCAGCTGAACCGTTTCTCGAAATGATCAGCCTACTTGTCAAGTCAGTGGGACTGATTGATGATAACTGACCACTTTTTTCACATATGTTCTCACTTATAAAGACTCGGTGGCTCGTACAACGACGGATCAAAGGAAAAACTCTTTTGCCATCTCCTGGTCATAAAGCCCGATCCATTTATTTCGACTGTTCGACCAAGTGGTGCTAACGGTTTCTCCGTAAGCTTTTGGTCAACTCTCGTTTAAGTTATCAACAGTCGTGATCATGAGAGAAATCCAGTTGTGTCGCAACTGCACAGTTGTTTCGAAGCAAACCTCTTCAAAACAAGCTTTCCTAGCTGTTGCGGTTTGTTTCCAATGTTCGTTACGTTTTCTCACCTGATTTGAATTGGGCAACTTTTTCACTAATACCCCCCGGGTAAGTGTTTCTTACACTCTCCTCGTTCGAATACCAGTCAACAGTCCTGCATTTTCCGAGTGTACGATCTCCGGACAGATAACAAATGATGGCTACTCCAAAATGTACTATAGCATTTAACAGAGCGGCACTATCTGTGGTTGGCTGCTATATTGTGGTGGAATGTCAGGCCGGAGGGGCGAGTATTCAAACACTCGGCAGAATGCCTCAACGCAGGGGGGAGGCACTTCCACAAACCCTAAACGATCGGATGGCGGACAACAAGGGCAATTGGATGAGGTATCACTCGATCGGATCGGACCAACGGGCAAGACATGACAGGCAAAACAGAATTGATGACGAAATCGGAGGCTCGATTATTCGAACACTTGGGGGAATATCTCGACACGGTCGTAGAGGACAGTCAAAGCTCACAGTGGATAGATGGAGGACAACACGAGCGACCGGATGAGCCATTGCTCAACGAAATCGGACTAACGGACGAAGATTGGCAGGCGGAAAACCCCCGGATAGAAGGCATCGATCACCCACACAAACCAAGCAGAAGTGAACACGACGCGTGAGCGGAAACCTCGGAGTGTTGTGGACTAGAATTCTGATTCATAAACACAAGCGCGCGCGTAGCATGTGAACTAGCGTGTTGGACAATAAAGATTGGGCTTTATTGGACGCATTTTCGCTACAATATGACCGAGTTGACGTTGTGCACAAATGAGAGGAACACGGTGGTCTTCAAGTAGCACAATGCCTCTTGAAATGTGGTACCCGAAATACGAAGACCGCGAGATGCTCACGGCTGCAGCAATCTTTCGTCATTGTTAGTGCACTTTAGCAGGATAACAAACATACCATCTAGCAGTTTCTTACTCAGAGTGGGACGACCACGATGAGCATTAAAATCGCCGATTAGTGTGAGTATAACAGTAGTTAGTTTGCTTCAGGAGGTTGGCGATGGAATACATCATTAGTAGCGTCCGGATGATTATCTGTCGGAGCGTACTTCATTATAATAAATACACTCATCACTGAGATTCAATCGAGTAAACAATGATTTGCTGTGGAACTCCTTGCATTTTCCAGTCCAGCTTGATCAAGAGATTGAACTTCAATGTTATCAGAAACTTTGTAAAGGAAACGCCTGTATCGTCCGTTATCTCGACACGATTTCATAAGAATAAAGGAACTAGAATAGTAACCTAGCATCGCTGACACACAGCACATACCATACTTCAGACGTGGGAGAGCAGTTAACAGGGCAGCTTGATGATTAACTTGTTGGAAAGTACAAACATTGAAGGCACCAGTGTTCACCAGTCGCCTCAGCTTTAGAGAACAATTATCACGCCAGGTCACAAAGAGGGCAGAAGGGTAGCGGGACAAAATAGATGAAGGTAGTAAGGGATGAATAACATCACCGTCGGGAGAACGATAACTGCCGATACTTGCCGGTCATCCATACTGTGAAACAAAGTTGACTTGAGGGACCACATGTAGAGTCTCCAACTCAAAATTCTGACCTGCGAGATAACAGGATACAAGGTTTCCTTGAGGAACCCTGCCCGGAGGCAGTGACTTAAGAGTCCGATTCGCTTGGCTGTAAGGGGTTTGCGTAGTCCAAAGGCGCAGTCAATAAGAAATTACTGCCAGGCTCTGAACACTACCGCGTGCAGTGAACGCATTCCGAGCTAAATGAGGTTTTTAAATAATACCCGATATTGCTCAACCTTACTGGATAACACGCCGGTGGTCACGGTCAACCGTTGCGCGATTGGGATGTCCTTTGGTTGAGAGTAACTTTCCTATCCCCTTCCTTACGTGTTTGGAAGACATCAGTGCTAGTAGAATCTTGTCTCGCAACACAGTCAATGCAATAAGGTCAACAGTGCGACAGACAACCCTATGGGTTCATCCGTTTTTCAACAGACCGTTTCCCGTTTGCCTGCCTGGCTAGGTTGGAC
>JTDE01001293.1:60604-73162 GCA_014338405.1 Paragonimus skrjabini miyazakii
ATGTGTACGTAATTGGTACTAACTGACCCTACATCTTCAACTTACTTCTGTTTAACATATTGTGCCCGTTAAAAATATTATGGACTGGGCGACTTAGTGAGTGGATTAATCAATGGTTACAATATATTAATCTGCTAAGCATGACACACGTGAATTCTGAGTCACCTCAACATTCTTACTCAACGACGTTATCCCAAGGATGCAAATTGTAGCCAATTATATCTGCTTTGACAGATCAGTAATACAAGGCGTAAACTGGATATGCGTGATCTAAGGTAGATACAGTAATTCAAACAAGACTGTCACTACATTGAATGTGACAGGATACAGGGCTGAATAAATTTGGACTGAACTAGATTTCGAATCTCAAACGAATGAACTTAAGTCTGCAGGATACTCTGACTTGAATTCGGAGGCCAGAAAGTGTTATCCTTGTTTCTTTCAAAGCCCACTTCTATAGGTGTGTTTCAATAAGAGAATAGGATTGATAAATTTAGCCAAATGTGTTCAGTCCAGAATTGTCTTTAGTGTATCCAAGGTTTCCTTAATAGAACGTATACTTGTTGCGGAACGTCCAGCGACAACCGTTCATGTAACATTGTCCCATTTCGTTCAACGAAAGTAGAAAAAGATCAAGTTGAGCAGTTATGAACAAAATTAAAACATTTTGAAGATGAGAATGTCTCTAGTCGTATAGTGACTTAAGTGACTGTGATACGCACCGATTATGCTGAAATAATAATTGTGGGAAGCGTTGTGCTTCTGCAAAAAATTGACTACTGTGTGATCCAACTTAAATGGGTGTGAGTATTTGGTCATATGTTGGACTACGAACAAAGTTCCAATCCTCATAACAACGAGTGTGCGGCCAAAAATTATTTTACAACATGCTATTACATTCGTACACTTATCCTATGTGACAAACGTTCGACTTGTGCATTGTGGTCTACTCTTAGTAAACTGACCAACGTGTACTTCTGACTGTAATCTGGTTGGAAATTTTTAAGCAATACTTGCCTAGCCATTTCAAAAGTATTTCAGAATACACGACTTCACTGGTGAGTTGGATACTATCTTCAGAGAAGAAGAGTATAACCAACTCCCAACCACTTTTGCTTTATAGAAAGTAAACAGAGATTGAAAAGAACATAAGTATTTTTAAGCAGACATTCTTGTCACGAAGCCTGTTCCATATGTCTGTTTTTAATGATCTTCTATAGTAGGACCTTCCCTCCGGATTACTATTGAGTTTGACATCAGTGAAACTTTGTCGTTTTGTTGCAGGTATTTTTAAATAATGCATTGTACCGTAACATTTATGTTGTAATGTTACCAATATCGGACTAATTTAATGTCAGATCAAACCCTATATTTTTTTTAACATCCCACTTAATAGACATTTTGTGAACCGATGAAGAATAATGATGTCCAAATACATACGAATATACAGGTGTTCCAAAATCGTTCACTACTACGTGCGTAAATTCTATATTTGGTATGAAAAGTACATCTAAACTGCTTACCTTTTTTTTCTGTAGAAACCCATGTGCACTCATGCTTAATGTGACAGCAGGTTTTTGATTACAGAATGTGTACAAGTAACCGGACGTCAATTTTATGCACTGTATGTTTCATCTACACAAAACTTACGTGAATACTTGTCTTCTGGGAGTAGGCCAACATTGAAAGCAATAGTAGTTGACCCTGAAAAAGTCAAACGGAAGAACTCAATCAGGTTAAGTCAATAATAAGTTATATGTAACCAGACGGTTTATCTCAACAAACCATGCAACTTGTGTACTCAGTGAACTAACATAGGACAATCATATAAGCAAACAGACAGATTGTCCGTTCATCATTTGGCAACTCCTGAAGTGAAACTCTGTCCCAATAAGTTAATTTCAGCCAGGAGTTCATTTAAACGCGAGTATTTCATTCACTTGAAAGGCGGATTAATGTCCTGGTTTATGACCTGAACTACGCTGTCTAACAGGGTGGAAGAAATGACTTTCCGAGAATAGCCATTCATTATGCACCTGGTTGCAAGTAAGATGCAGATGGTAGAAAAAGAAACTAACCACCTGGTACCTAACCGTTTATTTTGTGATTACATCCCGAACATGTAATCTTCATCTTGGTTATGACCATGTGAATGCAAAGGCATAAAAGTGCATACAATGAGTCTTTATACACATAAATATCTTGCATATGTTAATCAAAGTTTGTATTGAACAGGTATTGTGGCATAAGGTTATACATTATTAAATCATTCGTTTCCGCTGTTGAAGTATTGTTGCTAATAATGATTGGCAAGTTTGCTACTCACAGAGGAAAAATATGAAAATGCCCTCATTAGTAAGTATTCGTTAGACAAGGTGCTCATGATTATTGAACGATATTGTGTACTGATTTGAAATACTTAGGAATGTTTGATTGTTACAAACATAATGAACGCTACCGAACACTAACGACTACGAAATATTTATCGAATCATATCCTTACTCACTAAACATTCAACCGTAGGAGAATGCAGATTTTTCATCTGATTCTAGTCGCTCATGGAAACAAATTGTAATTATCCTACATGCGTTCTGTTCACTTAAGTGGCGACGGATTGACCAACAAACCTTCCATTTAACTCAATGAATAGGTAGTTATCAATGTGCACCACGAAATCCAACGCGGCTTCTGACGAGTTTCCAATTCTCTAATCAGGGTTTCTTAGGTGACCACGCTAAAGTCTATGGATGTCACTGCTGAATTTGTCAAGAAGATATCGTCTCGCACCCTCCCAACATCTAAAAATTGGTTTTGATGAGATAATGCTTATCAAACCGAAAAGCTGTTTATAATTTCCTTACTTCAGGCGCTCTGTATCAACACCCTTCATGCAATTATGTGGGGATTTAAGATAACTACATTCACGTATTTCTTCTTCTACAAAAAACACTTTTTCAGTGTTTGCTGATAAGCAACAGAGGATTTGATTCAAACTGATTGAACACAGTCCAAACTGACTGGTTAACCACAACGTTATTCGCAAGTGACAATAGATGAACATGTAGATATGACAATTTGGCCAAATCTAATACGAGGCCTATAAAACTGTGGTCAACAGTTGTCTATTGAAAATATGGATCGTTGTTTACAACGCGGTCATGGTATAAGTACGTTTTAATGATGTGGTCTACCAAAAGCGATGCTGGTGTGTAATGTTTTTCACGAAAGAAGCTGGCTGTAAACCACAGGGGGGATATGAAAGTCATCATCAACTATGATTACTATTCAATGGTGTAGGATAGATCGAAGTTTGAAAGATAGTCTCTGTTAACCACAGATGCTTAATGCGTCAAGCTGCTCTGGTCACGTTGAACTATATCAAATGATAAAGAGTCTCATATAAGGCATCAGTTAACCAAGCTGCATACAGATGTGGGACTATTCTAGAGTTAACAACTAATTGGAGAAATGAGATAACAGTAACTTGACCTACGGGGTTAAAACATTATTTTCAGGAAAAGGTATTACACATTTAGAAATGGTTCTTGTACATACTGGTAATAAAAAACAACCATCATCTGCACAAAACTACTTACAGAATTGACTGCGGGGGGCAGTAAGGATAATGAGATAGCATTACCAATCAGAGCAGCCAGACGTTTACTCAAAGTGGCAAATGCGACACTGATGCCGGAAAATCCGGCCACAAGCATTGACGCTAGAAGTGATTTTGCTTGTCCACTGCAATAAATCACAAATTGGAGGAAATTTGCCACGAGTGACATATTGTTTACATGACTTTGGTTTCAAAATATCATACTTGTTCTATAATGACAGCGCAGGACATGTATCAAATAGGATGAAAACAGCTCAAAAATTCACAGCTTAACAACAAATCTTGTTAGGGGAAAGCCGCCCAGGGAACCATAAAACTAATTCGGGAACGAAATGGAGTTGCTTAACTTTAGATCAAGTTCTTACGCTTGATTCCTAAAATTTGTCTGAATCCTCAAACGAAATTATGTCGAACAACCTGACTTCCTTTTCGGTCGAAAACTTAAAAGTCTGAAGGTAACTGCTAGCCAGCGGGTAACCTGTGTGCATTTTATAAAACAAAACACGGCGGGTGTAAACATGTGGTTTAGTTCGACTGAAGGATATTTTGACGGTCTTCCAATCAACAATTCCTACAGTCCGAACACACATGTACACGTAACCAGGTCATACTATAAAAAGTAAACACAGTGGGAGACAGATAAGGTCATGATAATTATGTACAAACAGGTGGACATTTATCACCATTGCCTAATTACCACATCCTGCTGACCTAGTAAAATGGCTGAAGAATGATCACAAATTGTTTATGCACACACAAAGACGGGCTGATACGCCTGACTGATAACAACTTGGCAACCTGCAGGATGTGTCTCATTCTGATGCGGAACAGGGCACTTAATGATTTCGTGATGCTTACCTTTTGGATTGCTTCGAGTATTTCCCTATTGAATAGGGGAATGGGATTTTGTCATTTGAGGCAGCTAATGCGGTCAGAGCAACAAGTTGTGTTAGCAGTCACTTTAGAAAATGTTTACTTTCCCGAGTACTACGAAATCGACTAGTAGCTTATGAATTCCCTATCACAATGGACATAAAGTTGACACATTTTCGTTGCGACGTAGTAAAACACAAGCAATATGGGATGAGGTAACATGTGGGTGATTATTTGTTTGTTTACAATTCAACCTCAAACATTTTAACGAATATGTAATTAAAAAGAGATGCAGTTGTGAAAAATCTTGATTACATAGCTTGGTAACTTATCTAGTGGAACATTTACCACCCGTGGCACGTCGCTCGTTCAACTGCAACCTGAGTCTAGTTACTCTGACGTAGTGAATCTGCTAAGCTGTTTATCTGTAAAATAAAACAAACAATAGATTTGTTAACCTTATACGTTTTCCAGGAATAGCCAGGTCTGAAGCCACCCAAGACTCAAAATCGCAATTCTATTGGAATCCACTTTTTCAATACTAGAGTAAATCGTGTTTGAACTCACTACATAGGCCGTGGTAGGTTAGATTTAATCGAAAATTTTATTTACTCGGTTTTTTTTAACTACCGATGGCAATGTTGTTGGATATGAGGTCCAGCTACGAACGACTAAGGTATGGCTGTTAACCTCAGTCACCTCTGGCACATGTGTGACATTTGTCCATCGCTAAGAGGTAAGATGCATAACGCCAGTGTGTGTGCAGAAGTGCTGCTTGATTGCCATCTCTGGTCGCTAATCATCGAGGTTGTCTGTGGGTTGATTGATTTCTGGGTATCTTTGTTCGCAGACTTTCGTTCGCGTATATTAGAAGAAACATGGGGAACACGAGGAAGTTCAGCTACATGGGTTCAAAACGGATAGACTATGCATAAGCAAAATATATTCGCTGGTTCAATCAGGCCGCGTCGGAGAGGTTTTACTTGTGACAACTCCAGATCCATTATATGATTTTTACGGCTGTCTTTTGCCACTACTATACTTTTCAAAAATCAAGACAACAACAAACGTCTAAAAACCGAAGCACCGAAATCGCATAAAATGTAACGTTGTTATTTCTTTCTCTTTATCGCATCCTCATTATCTACCTTTCTCTATTAAATAGCGCTTTAGTTTAATAATTTTTTTCACATTCTTTACTAAACGGACAGTTTGTCCCCAGGTTTGTTGATAACGGTAGTACTATTAATAACTACAATATTTCGGAGTTAAGTACCTAGTTGCATGTGCCACGAATACCAAACTACGATTAAATATGACTACCAGAATTCTAGTAGAGTAGAGCACATTAAATCATTTTTATTACCAGTTTGAAAACCATGGGAACGGCGGTACCTCATAACCCAAAAATTAGACAGTGTACCCTGCGGAATGAATTACTTATGTGGACACGACAATCACATTAAGCAGAATACGGCTTAACATGATCTATAAACTAAACAAAGGCGGTTGACGTTTAAAAGGAGAGGGAGGTTACACTTCTTTGAAGACGTCTAGACCGCTGACGGTCAAGGTCACATCCGTTTGAAGGGCACAGTGAGCATTGATCGTTTTGATGAAGACACTCTCCTGAGTACTAATGGCACTTTGATTAAATAACTGTCTAATCCTGTAGCAAACAATGTTGAACAAGGTACCATGACAACGATTGTTTTTGCCAGACATGTTTGTATGCGAAATACGTGGGTTCCTTACACACACGATCTACGAATGTGGAAGTCGATTTAAGTCGAATCGGCGTGAGTAGTGGAGTCAATCACTCTGGCCAAACCCTTGTTGAACTCAAGAACCTGGCCAGTAGTAACAACTTATGGCGTTCCTTCAACATTTTCAGCTCGTTTTCAGGAGAGAAGTTAATTCGAAAATCATTCTGATGCATAAGAGGATAGACTGTTGAAATATAAAGACTAATTGAGAAATACCGAATGAAGATGTATACAATAAAAGTGGATTTACTAAAGTAAACTCTTACCGTTGCTTCATTTCAGACGTCGGATACGGTGTAACTTGTTCGAAGTTGCTGACAGAGTGAGCCACATATCCAAATGTTAACCCTGGAAAAATGCGGAGACAGTTTTTGGCATTATTTGCAAAAGCTGTTCATAAAATAGTCATATAATACAATCTATAACACAAGTGAACAATTGAGTGATTGTAATGTATTTGCGTAAGAAAATAAACCTGATATTGAGCCAAACAGAAGAAAGCACCCTATTTGTTTCAATGGTTTATTGACAGATAACTTAAACATCTTTTGAACTTTTGGGCCAAAACATGAATATACTACTCACTAAACATAATCCCATCATTCAATATGAACAAAATACTAATATAACTAGATACACGATACACCTTTTTGAGAAAAGGAAGAACATTACAATAATCACCAGCTTGATATTCTTCTTCCAGTTAAGTTTATCTCCAAAGTCAACTAGGTCCCCGAAAGACAAATCTATATCAGGCTGACTGAAGATTTGACTGACTTCATCTCTGACTGTCCGAATATTTTGAAATCCCTGTGAAGTGACAATTACATCTATGGTACACCCACATCGGTTGCAGCGTAAACCTTCCACAGACCGCTGACATTACAATTAATGCATCGGGATAGTAACGTAGTATGATCCTCTTACCAATTTGATTAGTAGAAACTGCTTTCCTCCAGGTAAATATGTTAGTTTGGAACATTTCAGGATTGGGTTAAAATCTTTGAAAATTCGTTCGAGACTATTATTAGTGTAGATTTTGCTTTTTGTTTTACTAGTATGCGATAGTAGTAAAAGCCCTTCACAACCATTCTGCAGTGATTCAGTCAACATTACCGAAGTCTGGTTTGTTGTCTAGAGTAGAAAATAAGTATCACTCCACTGCATGTATCTGCGATAATACGAAAATAGGAATCCTAGAAAAAAGTGCCACGGACAAGAAGGACTTGAATCGCGGCTCCTCCACTAGAGGAGCCTGCAATCATACCCTTTTGTATAGGTTGCTTACAAATAACGCGGACAGTATAAACAACGGAGCAGTTAGAAAGAGTGCTAAAACTGTCAAAAAATGGAATGGTCAAACCTTGATCTGTGGTGATATAAGATGTTTTGAACTGCTAATTTCATATTGGTTCTTAGGTAGATTATAAACAGAATGCGAATAGATAGTGGACGTATATCACAAATCGATAAGAGACTAATTTCCCGTTCACTGAACAACTAAAACGGTTCTCTTGTTTTCCTTAAAGTTGTTGCAACGTCAAGATATGCTTTTATATTGAACAGGGTGCTGAAAAATTAGACGAGATGTCCACTGTTAAGAATGTGACCGTAACAGCAGGTTTCGATTAGGTGAGGCAATTGAAACAAATCTACCGTTTGTTCACGGAAGTGTGATGGGCAACCAAAGAGATAAGAGAATGGAAGACCAGAAGTTTGAATGAGATCCTACAACCTTTTTTGTCAAACTACGGCAATTTCACCCGTGTAACTGCCCCTTGAGTCAAACTTAGAATAGTAAGCTGGTTTTCTTTGATGCAACATTCAGTTACTTATCAATGTTTTTGGAAATTACACTTAGCCTGTGACCTTTACGGTGCACGACTGGGTACCCCATAATGACAGCGTTGCTGCAGATAACCGCTAACTGGCGCACATCTCTGCAGATTCCAGTCAAAGCAAACGCCTTTTGGGTGTGCAAAACGTAACAATCTGTTAGCCCTTAACACGTGTGACGAAAATTTGGAGCCGTATAATCTTTAATACCGAATCGATTAACGGACGTGCCAAGCAGTCACCAGTAAGAGGTTAAAACCGAAGAGCTTGTTGAAATCCGTGGACTCTCTTGTATGGAATTTGGACGCTTTTACTGAATAGATTATTTATATCCAGTTTCCTATCCTTTGATGAATCCGCTTCCACTGTTTAAAACTGCTTATCTGGCAAACATAAGAGGTATCGCAAAAGTTTTCTTGCATTATCTCAAAAGCCAAAATTTAAGTTTACATACAAAGTTCAATAATTCTGATTATTTTATTTGGTGTTTGTTCGTGAGTGCTCCATTTGTTTTACTGCGACGAGTCAAAATTACAAAAGCAAAGCGTTTTTCAGTAGAGTGAGAAAGGAATGACACAAACTCAAGTAATTTACTCTCATATTAAGGAAGTGTAGGAGAATATATGGCTTAGATAGTTCATCTTGCTGCCCAGACAACAATAAAATTTAACCATGTATATTTAAATACTTTGTATTTAGATGCACTTCGTAATCATCAACATGTATTTAGAAGTTGACAGTTTCAACAATCATAATCCGCGCTGCATTTTGATAGGTAATTTAAACAAAAAGAAATTAGTGCGAATAAAAAGTACAAGTCACAAAATTGTATTTATTCGCCAAAATTAAACAAATTGTTCAGGTAAATTATTTAGCTGATTTTATGAAAAGAAGAATGTTTTGGTACCGTTATGTTTACCGCTTAACCGAATGATAACAGACTAATGGAACGGCTTATTACGATGACAACCAGATGAGTAGGTAGTGAACAGTCAGTCCGGCGATCAACAAGATGGCCAATCTAAATGGCTTATCGAATGATCAATAGGCACGCGCACGACGAGCGCGGTAAAGTCGGTGACACACCACACGAAAGTATCAACTACTACATGGCCCTAGGAATTTTCGAAAACTGTAATTAATAGTAGGACCATCACCTTCTCAGATAAAAAAATAGAAATAGAAGTTATTTTATTAACAATCAAAAGACTAAAGGGCACATTAGAAATTGATGGATTATGCTTCAAATTAACAAAATACAACAAACGAATTGCTCATAACCATAATGTCATAAATAATACAGGAGGAAACTGTAGAGCACAAAACGCTGTGAAGACGACCAAAGTTGATGATTGTGTAGGCCAGTGTATTAAACTGTCTACGTTGAAAAGTCCCAAAGACATGAATACGGTGGAACTTAAATTGAACAACAGTGACACTTGATTACAGCTTCAGAATTTCGACAGATTATGCAACCAGCTCTTTTCCAATGGGTTCATTCCCGTGTAAACGGGTTAGTAACGCACAACCTTGACTAGATCCGGAATCAACCTCTGGCCACGTTCTGTTGTAGTAACCATGTTTACCACTGCGCCATAATCGTACGCTATGTAAAACCAACTTCACACATCTGAATGCTCAACACGTCAGCTTACAGATAGTTGTCGGGCGTTCTGCAGGCTAAAACTGGGGTGAACGGGACAATGGTCAACAGTCACATCATAGAAGAATGGTCGACGTTCACCTCCCTGTTGTGACATGGACACTCGCTATTGTTGAGTTTACATGAGTGAAAAATTACAGCCAAGTACTTCTTGACATAGGTGAGTAAATGAGACCTTTTATGAAAGTAAAACCAAATTCAGTCGAACGTTAATTTGATTCAGTTTAACCTAGACAAATGTAGGACTACTCGTAAGCAATATATTAACGTAATGAGCTAATTTCAATCACTAATTTGTTCTTAAAAAAGCAATATTTTTAATTTAAAGTGAATCCACAATTATGCACCAAGTGCGTCACTGCTCTGAAGAGTTGGAACATCCCGCCTCACGTTTTTGTGGAAGTTTAACTGCGGGAAATAATTATCTACGAATTAATAAGAGGTAACCTTGATTAAAAAGATAGAAACTGAAAAGAATTTGCCATCATTCGTTTGTTAGCGCACCTGAAAAGAAAATAGAGTAGCTAACTATAAATTATGAGTTGGCTCAGCAACATTTACGGACGTCTTGTGAAAAAGCATATTTTCACCGATATCACGAAACGTGACGAATATAGTCCATCAATATATGAAAGTTTCAAACCGGAGCTGTCATGTAACTCCACTGGGAAGGGAAGGGGGTTACAAAACATAATGAACCGCATCTGATAAGTGAAGGAACCTTTTCTTTACCATAACACCTCAAAACTTGTAAGGCAACCGGCGAAATATTATGACGTAATCGAATATCAACTGCGATTCAAACTTAACTGAATACTGTTTTAAGGTATTGAAAGCTAAGTAACAAATTTGATTAAGTTGGACACAAATGCAAATTTCATTATAACAAAAATGTTGTGCACTGTATCATACCTGATTGCTAAGGATACCGTAAAGAAAACAGATATATCGAATTCTGACAAGGCTTGTCAAACAGCTTCAAAGGTTTCTTTAGTTTCTCCAGTACAAACGAATTTTTGCACTACACAAATATGTGATATTGTGATATGTACAATTTTGAATGTACTGTTGGCATTCTTGAGGTTGAAACGTATCAGGAAGATGATTCATCGACCATTCTCCTTAGAGTTGAAAACTTTCAGTTATCTCAGTCAGGTGCAGTAGTGTAGGTGTGTGAACGCTAAGCACATCTGAAGCATAGGTGCGCCTGTAAATTCTCCAGCAAATGATTAGCTTAGAGCTGATTGTAAATCAGACAAACTTACAGAGTTTCTATGCTGTCTGGATAATGTATTGCGCATGACAACTGAGTGCATTTTACTTCGGGCTATCCACATCGAGGCCCTCTGTGAAGTGGCTTCGTAGTAAGAAACTATTATATTGTCTTGTTGTTGTCAATGTCGGTTAGCTGCAACGTTGTATGCACAGCAAGATGTAGTCAATTAGGTATGGAGAGTGATGTTAGGCGCCGGAAATCACTTGTCTTTCCTGCTGTAGTATATTTTAAGTTAGAGCTTCATTGTAGATTGTTTATATCATATATACGAACAAAAAGATTTAGCGAGATGTACGACGTTTTAATCATTAAGCTTACGAGCAAAGTGTATCCCCCCAAGTTTCATCCACCTCGGGTGGCCTACTTCAAAACCATCGTAGTGGATATCGCATTGCCCAACAAGCTAACCGTTTTCATTCCATTGTGTGGCCATGAAATTATATTTATTTTCGACAGTAGTTTGGAACCAACCAGAAGTAAACTTAATGTTTATTTTTTCGTATAGATATAACCTTCAATTGATCGCAGCTGTCGCATTCCCAAAGACTTTCCAGTCGACTCCTTTCGAAGAGTAACACTAGACTCGAGTTTCACTCTCATTAAAGCGGCTCGTTAGTAGTGCATATCCTTGCCACGACCGGTACTAGAACTCCGGCCACCCTCTCATGAGGCAACCGTGTTTACCACTGCGCCATTGACCTTATATTAGGCACAATTGAATCATATGTGAACACTCGACTTTCGCTCGTGAGTAATGATCAGGTTGCCCCGTCGTATTCACTCCAATCGATGATGCCTCGACGAGGACTTCTCCCCAATTTGAACTCACTGAAATCAATGACTTGTTGAGCGGTATTTCGAATACCAATGATTAGTATAGGATTTTGGTTTTCATATACATTGAAAACCACCCATAATTGTTCGTAACTGTCGCATTCCCATTTATTAAATTAATGAGGGCAATTGTTTACCTGACAATTTATACTGAAGTCAAGAAAAAGGCTGCACTAAGTACTGTTCTGATATTTCATTCGTCACGAGTAAAATTAATTGATAAAGTGATCAGTCATGAGACGGAAGCATTTTACAGAGCAATCCAAGTAATAAAGCTGAAAAACGTTATTAAGTGAAATAATTATTGCATCTCTCCCAAAATGCATTACAAATTACGTTAAGTTCACCAGCAGTACTCAGTATTAGCGAATCTATACAACTGTAAACTTGAAGCTAGAAAAACTCAACTAAGGTATTACTGATGTCGTACATATTTGGAAGAGCTGGATATTTCATGCGCACAAAAACCAAGCACCATAAAATGTAATGTACAGAACTAAAACAGTGATTGCTTGTTTCACTCTATCTCATCAATCGTTGTGGGAAGATGCATTTGGCGTCCATACACATATACGTTCACACTTACCCATGCACACACACAGTAGTAGGGAAATGGCTGTATTGCGAACACCCTTTCGTAACATATGCTTCTCGCGTAGCGTCAGGCCAAACAGAATGCACAAGATTGGATCCT
>JTDE01001293.1:79040-102197 GCA_014338405.1 Paragonimus skrjabini miyazakii
TTCGGTCGTGCCTACCGTGAGGTCAATGGCGCAGTGGTAAACACGGTTGCCTCATGAACAGCATGTCCGTGGTTCAAGTCCCGGCGGTGGCGATGATATGAACTACTGACGAGCTGCCCTAATAAGATCGAAACTCGAGTCTAGTGCTTGTGCTGTTCGAAAGGGGCCGACTGGAAAGTCTATGGGGATGTGACAGCTGCGATCAGTTATGGGTGATGTTCAACTTGAAAAATTAACCATATCCTCGAATACTCATAAGCAGTTAGCCTGTGACATACCGGAAAGACGACAGTTTCTTTCGCTTTAAAAGAAATCCCATTTTGACCAGAATTCCGAACTTTTGTGACTAACTAGCTTTTGGAAGTTTGGTATGTCGAACGTTCCCCTCGAAATGGTCGACTTAAAACAACCGCTAGCAGAGAACACAGGCGCCTGCTGAAGTCGGCAAAATGAAATTCCTTGACTTCATGTCAGCCTTTGGGTGTGTTTGGTAAATTGTGAGCGCTTTTGAGCACAACGCAATAGCGATGCTTTAACCTGCGAACTCGATTCAGACTACTGCACATGTAACACCTTTGGCTGAGGCAAAAAAAAGACAAAAATGGGTTAGACTATCAGCGCCGTAGGAAGAGAGGTGTTTTGTTGGTTCGAAGCATTTGAAAAGACAAATTAGGACGGCTATTGCAGCGCCTTGACGAGATACTCTTTGTTTGTGAAGGTCTAGCAGCTGAGCATCTGCGGTGCGGTTTACATATATGCACCTATCGCCAGGTTCAGTTGCGATCCAGCTGTCTCAGTTTACGCGGGGTGAATGAATTCAGGCATACACGATGAACTGGGCAAGGCAGTCTGGTTGAATATCATAGGGTTTCTAGAAAAAGTGATAATATAGGTAATTACTCTGTGTTGAGTTTGAATTCGAGAGGTATGTTACCTAACACCTTCGCTGCACTACAGAACGGCCCATAGTCTGCGGTCCGTGTGTTTACTGATTAGATAATTTCTTCCGCTAAGTTAGAATCAATCTTCAACGAACCGCAAGTGGGTACATTTGAAAGTTTATGTCATTCACGCCCACTGGGATCTTATTTTTGGCGCTTGTACTACCCTTTCACAAGGTCATTACTGAGATAAGAACACATCAAAACAGCATTTTCTCAGAAATGTGTCTTCACTACACTGATTCCATGGTTGTTAAATTGTGTCAAGTTTTAACGTAATCGCGATCAAAACCCAGAATCTTTGATAATATTGAGTATATTTTATTTACGATGACTGAGATGCAGCATGAGTTATCCCGGGGTGAATTGGTAGGGACCACTGAAACTACAACTCAGCTTGCTCCCTCTAACTACGACGCCGTTTGACTGGCCTCAAAAAGCAGATGGGCATAATGAAGTGGCTTGTTGTCTACTTGCGTGGTGAGTTACAAAATGAATTTTAGACATTATTTGGGGAGGCGAGTTCAAAATGCACCTTTGCAGGCGATGTGCACCTTACGTGCAAAATGGCATCCTGGAAATAAATAACCTAAAACTGTGGCTTCCAGTTGGCAGACCCATTCCTTGGAGCGTCCGGGAACTATGTTTTGTGTACCGCAGTTCTGTCCTAGGTAATTTTATCTGATAATTTCAAGTTCTGTCAGAAAGCTTAGGCTCAACCAAAGCTATAAATAGGAAAGCAGACGACTGACAAAAGATGCAGCAAATGAGCTATCAAGCCGACAACAACAGATAATTTTGTATGACATATTTTGCCCTTCTTGAATGTATGTGTTCTAAAATCTCGTCAAATAAAGAAACTGCAATTGCTGATCACTTAACCCATCAAGTTAAGTTCACCTCTAGGACTTGTTCATACCCTCATGATTCTGATATCCAGCTGGTATACAACCTATAGAAAAAAACAAACGGCACATTCACTATGAATGACTCTTTCGATACGGTTCTCTTTTTCCAGTATCACATACACTAATGCTGAGTAAAGTCATCTAGTCATCTCATCGCGATACACTTCTACCAGCTAGTTAACAAAACAGATTCGACTATTTCCATTCTAAGTCCTTGTAAGAACATAACTGAAGTTTGTAAAATTAGTGACAATCCAGGGCGAAAAACGTCCACTATGTGTTCAGTCAGATTCGGATATATTTACCGCTCCGACCAAAGAGGAAGTCATATTCCAGCGGTCAGTTTAAAAGTACCAAGTATCCACTCTTAATTGGAAAAAAGTTTTTAGTACACAACAAAATTTGCTAATATCAGTAGTCATCTGTAACATACAGACTCTCAAGAGGTAGTGATGGTCGTTGCTTTGACGTCATACGGTCGAGTCACGAGATAACTGTCCCCGTTTGTCTAAACTGTCTCCCTCAAATTTGTGGTGAACATCCAGCACCTTAAATAACTCTAGTAAAGTGTATGGGGTAGTAAGCTCACTTATTCATCAACCACTAAGTATTCTGCATCAATGCCTCGAAGTGGATCATTATCACGTTTGCAAGATAAACTGTGAGGAACCTTTAATTGTGCTTATCGACAACGTTCTATTCTTGACACAGAGATTTCATCACACCGGATGAAATAGTTACAAATTCAATGAGATTTACGGCAGGCTAGATTTTAATGATAAACCGAACTGTCGACTGTTCACAAGCTGTTCTGTAACTGTAAACTCTTTATCGGTTTTAAAGTTATTCCAGTTAATAAAACATCACCATTAAATCATCTCGAATTGTTTGTAGGAGACGGAGAACTGACACGACTTGTGTAGCATATTTCCACGAATATACCGTTCTTATCTGTATTCTCTACATGAAGCCATACTACAGCGATTAATTCCGTGACAATTTCTGATGATGTTCACCCCACTCCTCAGACCTAGCGTAAGTTCACTTAACTTTTTGGTAAATCACTGTTTCTATAATCTACCCTTTCATACTTCGATGGCTTAAAAACTCTTGTTGTCCTTCGAATTAACTATTGTTCATCTACCGGCTTCAGTGTGCATGTTGAACGGCCCAATTTGTATATCAGCTCGTTCACTCTGAAAAATCAGTGACGGAATTACAGCAGAGAGAAGAAAAGTGTTTTTGGCGTTATCAAACAATGATGACAAACCTGGCCTGATTTAAGGTCAAGGACATTTATTTTGGTTTGTCCTAGGATACACACATTGCCATGCGGAACATTACTAGAAGCACGCGGTTTTTACTAATGATACTCTAAACACTTACATGCATGCATTTCAATTCCGATACACACTTCAAAAACTACAAAACCAGCCCAAGCACTTCTGAGGCAATCACTTTAAAATGAAGTCCTTAATGATGATGAATCACGTTTGACTATCCAAAGTAATTACCTATCATAACAACTAGTCCGATTCTATCAAAAGCATGCAGTGATTGCTTCATTGGTAGTCAGAAAAAGTGGAAGCCACAAAATTAACACAACACGAAAAAAAGCTGAATGGACTGTTTCGTCGTTCGTGTATACTTCTTGCAAACGCTTCCCATTTGATAAGAATGTTTTAATTGTGGTATTGCTTGTTGGGCCAGTGAATTTGGGAGTGTTACAGTTCCACATGCTGATCAAGCCAATGGGCTCTGAAGGTTCTCATTTAGGTTGCATAGGATTTCAAAACTTTAGCTATGTGGAAAAGAAACCACATTTTAAGCATGCTCGAGGTGTATATCTCTAAACCACATTATTGAAAAAAGGCACACATATGCTGTAGACAGAACAAGCAGTAACACAAGACTTTTTACTGTGTTGATATGGGTTTTGCCATTGTGAATTTAACCAGAATTGTCAGCAAATTGAAGACGATAGTTGAAAATGTAGACCAGATCATCAGAAACATTTGGCTTTGACGGTTTGGACTGAACATAATTCAGTATTCATGTTAACAGAATTTATGTAAACCCACACAATCTAGGTTATCATTAGCCGATCAATAAACATGAACCGTATTGATGAGTTCACGGGGAATAAATTTCAACCTGATCTGAGCATCGCTAAAACTGATACCAAGTAGGAAAGTGAACGTCTACCTCGCTTTCCGATAAGCTAGCGAGGAAGTCTCATAGTTCTTCATACGTTCAACTTAGGCGTCGATTTCATTTCTAATGTATTTCGGATGCTTTTGGATACCACACAAATGTTATTACATAGTTATCCTTTATTGCCCCATTTATCCGAGACAATGATCATTATAACAAATTGCAAGGCAAATTTTTGTACTTTTTAATAACACAGCGATTCGGAATACAATTAAAACATTCGTCTAAATATCGAAGCCTTTTCATATTCGACCTTTATCAAGTTATTGATTCGTAGTATATGAGAGGTAGACAGCTGTTGGATATACTGAGGTCCCGTAACATTTGCAAGTGTATGTGTAACTCATTGATTGCTATCATCATCGTCCCCATTTTACCAATGTCAGACCAATGTGAGACTTACGGATTGGCATGATTTAAGTGCCAGTGTCTTAGAACACTTGGAACCAGCCAGCATATGTGAAATTTACTGTAATGTCGTCGAAACCACTGTTGACCGTACACAGTCAAAATGTTTGTACACCTTAGCGACGGAGTAATTCTAGATATCTTGTTGAATGATAACATCTGGTAATAAAGTACAAACGATTACCACAACAGACCTTATATTAACGAGACTAGCCCAGCAAATGCCTTGAGTTGTGAATCAGAGTAAAGATCTTCTATATGGTCTTTATTGAATACCGGAAATTCTTCAATATATCGATCTTCATAAACGTTCTTTGTTCTGTTCAGTTCGTTTCTGAGTTTGAGCCATTGCAGTAATCCCTCTGCCGAAGTACACCTTTGAAATCCAACATTTAGTGTTCGATCAGCTTCCTCTAAATCTCACAGCGATAGTTCAACCGGGGAATTATGAATAATCCACTACAAGGGATACATCTGCGCATCAGAACTAGGCGTTGGCTAGGATGAACAAAACGTATCAACCAGCATCATCATCAGAATCCGGCTGCGATACCCTAATCTTTTCGCGCTGAGATATTTTGTTCAATCATCGAAGTTGCTATGACCTGTCTTCGTTAGAACAAGTGACACGGCACCACAGTAGCCAAGTGGGTCATCTCCAGATAACGTTAAATTCGCACTGTATTAATTATCAGGCAATACTGCCTTGCCAAATATTCCCAGGTTCATTGTGTTGCATTTGACCTGAATATAACACAAGGAAAACAAGTTTGTTTGCAATGTTTAGACTTCTGATGAAATCCATGAGTGCATTAGAACATCTGGTGAGTGCGTCAACAATTCAGTCGTTCTGATAAACACGGCTGGCTGAAAAATGGGCAGTTACTTTGCGGGTGAGAGTTACACTGCCTTTATTAAAATTTGCTGCAATTCCACGTACGGGTAATAGCATAATATTCCCCTACTTAGAGTGAGCAGGGCAAATTTTGCTATCGAGGTTCTCTTCCATCTATCGATCGAGTACGAGGACAATGATGGCCACCGTTCACTCGTCCGGCCATCGCTTCTCAGCTTATCGTACACGTGACCTTTGGTTGTTCATCTGAATGCACTCAACTCCACCAACATCAGTATACCGACGGACAGAAAGTAACAGGACTGAAGCGGTAAAGATGTAGTATTTGATGGGGATAGAAGTGCTGGATTTGTTGCAGTTCGTTCGGTACGTTTATCGTCTTGCTTTTGGTGCGAAGTTAAATGTTGAATTCGTTTTAGTATGATTGGTTTGTTTGTAGACGGACGATTTTGTGTTTGTTTCTACTTCATCTTTTGCTGCGTGTGTTGAAGGATTATTGTGAATTCTGTACCATGGCTATCAACAGAAAGAATGTATCCGTTTTCTACTTTTTATAACTATCAATGAGTACCTACCAAAAATTCGTTGTATGACATTACCTGACAGGTTTCCACATTCATTCATGCTCGATTGCTT
Source organism: Paragonimus skrjabini miyazakii (assembly GCA_014338405.1). Classification (NCBI taxonomy): domain Eukaryota; kingdom Metazoa; phylum Platyhelminthes; class Trematoda; order Plagiorchiida; family Troglotrematidae; genus Paragonimus; species Paragonimus skrjabini miyazakii. The sequence continues at coordinate 85,004 of JTDE01001293.1, forward strand.
TCGTGAGCTAATTTCCAGCTGACTGGTAATCATTTGCGAACTCATTTTTAGTTGCACTATTTTGAACGCCATATTGGTGAATAATTTTAGTTTCCGGTTAATTCACATTCGAGGTTGAAGCGCAGTTTCTTTCAGTAACACACTGTCAATACCAGTCGTTTTAGCTGTTTTTGATGTTTGGTGAGACTTGAATATTAACCCGATCGTCTGAATCAACGGTGATGAAATAACAGATGAATGATTGGGGATTTGGTTAATTTCATACTGAACATCACCCACAACTGATCGCAGCTATCGCATTCACATAAGATTTCCAGTCGGCCCCTTTCAAAAGGAGCACTTGACTCCGGTTTCATTTTCATTAAAGCAGCTCGTCAGTTATGCATATACTTGCCACAACCGAGATTAGGACTCTGGCTACGCTTTAATGGGGCAACCTGCTGACCACTGCGCGGCGGCATTGACCTCACATTAGGCTCGACCAAATTATTATCGCATGTGAACGCTCAACAATTTTCGCTTGTGACTAATGACCAAGTTGCCCGATCGTCTCGAAATGGAGACACAGTTACTGTCAGTTAACTCCAATCGATAACCTCGAGACTCGGACCTCATAAACAGGTCGAAATCTCTGATTCCATTAAACTTGCTAGGCGATATTTCGTGCCTAATGCTTTTATTCGAAAGGGGCCGACTGGAATGTCTATGAGAATGCGATAGTTGCGATCAATTTTGGATGACGTTCAGCTTAGAGTTAATGAACCTATGGATTACGCCTCATGGAGCAGACTGTCCTGAATCTCCACGAACGCTTCAACAGTAACTGAGCACAAAGACCTTAAGGCAGTTACGAATTTCTGTTCTTTCGAAGGTGTTTAATCGTATGCATCTTTTGGGTAGATAATGGGTGGTCAAAGGAAGCTAAAAAGAATCCAGATCAAAGAACCCATTTTATCTGAAGGTCTTACCAAGCATGAAATGATCAGTGCCTCTAGCTGTAACAAAGTTCTTCGGGTAGGTCTCCATATTTCGCACGTGTGGCTGATAGAGGAAAGTGTGATGCCCCTTAAAGACAATACCTGGACTCTTTTAGATGAGACTATCAGATGGTCAGTCATCCGTGCTGCGCAAGACTTTTCAAATCCTGAAAGTTTACTTTTCCTCACTTCTTATGCTTGTAAGGATCTGATTAGAATCGGTACCGTCCCTCATATTTTCAGAAAGCTTTTGATTCCCAGTGTTATGCAGAGACCTAGTTCAGAGGTTTATGGGCTAGAAAGGATGTATTGGGCTAAAAGGCTCTCGTTTCGCTAGAATATTTCACTTTGTCTGCCTTCAAGGCATATCCGAAACAAGCAAAACTGTCATTTGTAACAACATAATTGGAGCTGCGTTCGAAAATGACCAAACTACAAATGAGATTTTTGAATGTCCACAAGTAACCTAGAAAAGAAGTTGTTCCACTAAAATCAAGGCAGTACGAAGAAGTAAAACGCCACAATCGTGGGTCCAGTCCTGTCAGGTGAGTAACGTTGTCGGGACGCTGGAACAGTCATTCAAGTCACTCATTCTAGGTATAGGCCCACTTAACCTTGAGACCGAACCATCTGATTGGTCGTCGCAGAACTTTCATAGGTTCTTCAAAAACTTCGAAAATAATGTGACACACCGTTTGAACGTTGACGAGTGAAAGCTTTCATATTTGGTTTATCATTGTAATGATTGAGCAAAATAATCCACAGAGCACCGTTTATTGGTAACAGGATCTACTAGATAATAAGAAGCAGTTGAGATAATCATCAGTTGAGTTGGTAGCCTAAATCATATCCCTCAGTATGTAAAGCAAGAACTGTTTGGTGGTCCTAAGCTTGTCTTCCGTGACTCACAGGGCGGCAGGCGCTTAACAATCCGGATGCGAACGTGCGATGTCATACTGGTCTAACTAGGTAGATCAGGGAGGCGAATTGTCTCATTACTCTGTTTCTGTTAGCTTGCAGGAAAAATTGGCTGACATAGCTGATAACTTATTGACTTACGATATTTATCGAGAAAAGTATATTTGTAGATGGATGGATACCAAACAGCCGTCAGTCACGGGCGTATCCATGACGAATCAATTATAACTGTGTTTGTATTGTGACGAGTAGACGGCGATTCATTTCCCAATTTAGGAAAGCAGTCTGTTTTTACAAACCAGTCAAAATAAACGAGTACTCGGAGAGTTCAACGCAGGGTTACGTGTTGCCAGTTTACCTTGTTTGAGAATAGCAAAAACCTCATTGGTTTGTAGGAGGTTGCTTGCACCTCAAAGCTTTCACATAGAACAACCGATGCTGCGTCTAAATTACAAACAACTGGGAAAGTGTTCGTCATTAATCAGAATGATTTTTCTGTAAGCTTCGGATAATCTATGAAAAATATTTGTAATAAGGGCTGATGAGCTTGAACAACAACAAAAATGGTGTTGTGGATCTACTGTAAAATAACATGTGATATCTTTGACCAATAGTAAAATGAACGGACAACATTTGGTGAAAATCCGCACTTATTGCAAACAAGCAGCTAATTCTGGATGCATAAATAAAAAGATCAACATTTCTGTTAAGACTGCACATGATAGTTACTGGCCACAACAATTATGAATAGGTTAAGAATAAACAGTAAGAACAATTTGTTCTAAAGAAGTTCCATGACAAATGTGAAAGACTCACCAAAACCATCTGTTTATAGTTAAATTGTTCCCCGTGTCAATAATTTCGATGAGCTGATGCGAATAATTATCAGGTATTGCCACTTTATCACTTCAAACCACCTGAAAATGTTACAGATCTCTTCACATTGAATAGTATCACCCTGCTGTGTTTCCGCATGTCATACTATCATAAATGTGGGGATTGTATACGATATACATCTATACAAAACTTTCAAACAACTTAGGTCGTGTTAATACCGGCTTAGAATAAGACTGTACTGAAGATTAGCCAGCTTTGACAAGTTCCAGCAAACCACAATTTCATTCGAAAAATAGAATACTGTATAACAGATTTGTGCTTACTTACATTAAACTTACCATCAGAGGTGACAGAAGCATACTGGCGAATACCACACCAGCCGAATTTGTTACCAGAGCTATATCTGCAATCAAGCCGGCACAAATGAGGAAGCACAGGTAGTTCATGTCAAACGTTCCACGTTGTTTGATTTCGTTGTAAACCTGGGAGATTTGTTATACATAAGCAAAAAATACTAACATGTATGACAGAATGACAACAAAATTTAACACAACGGTATCAACTGCATTGGTAGGTGAACCATGAAATACCTCATAAGTTCAAGTGTAGTGATGGTGGCATTCACAAATACACACAGAACAAACAGTACTTTTGTGGGATGTACGCATACGACAGGGACACTATTTGAAGATGAAGGCGACTGAAGCCTCCAGTTATAAACTCGAAGAATTACGAACGATGTGTTGGACAAGCAGGGCAATTGGGCGATCTCCCACTGAAGTCAAAACTACCCATTAGTATCCAGCTCGTAACAGATAGACGCAGATGGCTGTGTTACTCAAGGGCGATGAACAGCTTGATGTCAGTAGGAATGTACTTGACACTCAGAGTATATAATATTCAAGAGAAGGCTCGGGATACCGATTCTTATGGATTGCGAATATCTTGTTGTGTTGAGTCAGAATTTTGAAACAACATTACCTAAGTTGGGTCTTTTAGTGCGGCTGCCTGTCAAAAACCGAACGATAACTTGGAGTGTGCTGTTCACGTAACGTAGTGAATTTTGTCGTTTTATACAGTCGGAACTGGACCACTGCGTACACCGTTTGATCCAGGGTGAGTTGAGCACTTCTATCACGTAAATGGTGAAGACTTCGGATCTCTTCGGACATGGAACTGATAATCAGCTTTCAGATTTAAAACTTATCAACCGGAAGGCCTCTTTTAACCCAGTACATTTTGATGTAGTCATCGAGCAGCGAACCTACTGTGTACAAGCTTGCCAATCTCGATAGAGCAGGTTCATTAGACAACCTGTGTCGAAATAAACACGGCTGAGTTGAACAAAAGTTATCTGATATACAACCTAATGCGATAAGGACTTCATGGAGCTTTATGAATTTCTCTTTTGTTGTATATGAAGCATCACTGATGCATGTGATGCAGTGAACAGCCATGACCAGCAAACTAAGAGGGCACGACCCAAACGGCCAATATCCGAAGTACTCTAACGCATTACCAAAGCAAGTTGCTTCTCAGAATATCTCAGTTCTGAGAAATCATGGGAAATGTTTGTTCCTAAATACAGTGTTTCGAATGGCTGAATCACATCCATGGCAGAAAAACCAGTGAGTGAATTCTGACTCAACATATAACTGGCAAACCCGTGTTCTGAACTGGGTATTATATCAATCCGCAATTTTTCAATTACGCAAACTTTCCATCTGTACAACAGAAAGTATAAGCAAAGCTAAGGTCAAGGGAAGTGAACCCACTAATCTAAGAGGAATACGGATGATTTTGTTGCCGAATGGACCAAAGAATTCATGAAAAGTTGCGAGTTCAGTCACAAAGTATTCATTGATCACAGGGTACAAAATTAGCATTGGGGCATAATTGGCAACCTTTTGAATATTCTCAACTCTCGAATTTTGAAGTATCATGGAGCACTTACTAATCGATTTTGTCATCACCAACAGTTCCACGTCATTGTCTACGAGGGCTTTATCAAAAAGATTAATTAAAAGATTAATTTAAGCTTCCCCATCTAATTATTTTAGTTTGGGGGGTCTATATACGCAAAAGCGATCTCATATCGTGAATTTTCCGACAAAATTGTTTTACGTAAAATTCTAGTTAGCACAGATTTTGGATAGTTTTGTAGTAGAAAATTAACGCACGAGATGAACTCGCGTAAGTGATTCATACTGGACAGAACATGCTATGGCAATGGTATCATCGTTATTTAACTGTTCAACGACATTCTCATACAATTCCTTCAGATGACTGAAATGCTTGAGTACAGATCCGAACCGGTGATATAGGAACAGCAAAACGTACAATTTGTTTTGAATCCTTTGTAAGGTGAATGCATGTCATGGATTCACATAAGCTTGCACTGTTTAAGAATGGAAATCATCTCAACGTTTACAAGATTGAGCAAATGTGCACTGAAGGTAGCAACACACTCGTGCTGTAACCACATGTCGTTCGACTGGCTATTATATAAAGTCGTACTCACCGGTTGGAAAACATTTTAAATCCATAACAGAACAAGCTGGCAAGAACTGTAATGTAATACACGTACTATACAACAATCTACTTTAACATATCAGTAAGCCAAAGACTACTGGGGGTTTGCAGTGTTTGTGATTTCAACAAAACCTCAGATGATTACTTACAAACTTAACTAAAAATCGGCCAAGGATGTGACTGTTTATCCACTGTATAATTGCATAGTCTCTTTAAACCATGACTAGCTATTCAAAATAATAACAGCATCAGTACATTGGCGGTCAACTGTTTTTAAATAGCCTATATTAATAAAACTACGTTACTTCCTGGTGATAAGTAACCCTGACATTGGTATCAATATTCACTCGTGTTGCAAACCCGTTGGCCTTATTTTCACACTGGCTAATATTGAGCATAATGAAATTTATGAAGGCTTTGTTTGGAGATTTAAAAAACAATGTCTTTCAGTAAAAACGGACTAAAGAGTACACGGACGAAGCTATTCTACTACCTACTACTGTAACGCTTAAGTATAGATGTAACGTCTTCGTATTAAGATATAAGTAATCTCGAGTTGAACATCACCCACAATTGATCGCAGCTTTCGCATCCCCATAGACTTTCCAGTCGGCCCCTTTCGAACAGCACAAGCAGTAGACTCGAGTTTCGCTCTCATTAGAGCTCGTCAGTAGTGCATATCAACGCCACTGCCGGGACTTGAACCACGGACATGCTGTTCATGAGGCAACTGTGTTTACCACTGCGCCATTAACCTCACGTTAGTCTATGGGGATTCGAAAGCTGCGATCAATTGTGGGTGAGGTTCAACTTGAAATTAACCAAATCCCCGACTACTCATTAGTAATATAAGTAATCGATTATTCCATCCTATCTAACATCAAGGAACTGCCTACGGTCTCCTACACGCCAGCCAGCGTCGAACTGTGGCTCTAGTTCAAAAGAACATTGAAGAGAAAATCAAAACTTCCACATAAGAATGTTACCACTTGAAAATGTGGCACCAACCGTTGCAAAGTGTTGCAGTGCAGGCAGGCACGAGTCCGTACAAAGTGTATTTGGTGGACGCACTTAAACAAACTAAGTCATAACAGTAGCCTGGACATGTTTATCGCTTTTAAGAAGTAGTTGAGAGGCAAAGGTTCCTTGCTGACAAACTCACGAAATATTTATAGAGTTCATTTTCACGAAAACCGATAGGTGAACAAACGAAATTGCAGAAATTAGCCCTCGAGGCAAATGTTAATATCACTTGCATTTAGTTGGATGTTAACTGGCGAAGAAACAGTAAGTTGAATACAGTTTCTGAAACCGGTATGATCAGCATAGTTGACGATCAATATCCATCAATAATTGGAGTTTTGTAAGACCGGAGATGTAGAACATTTCGGAACTACGGTTACAGCAAGGTTAACGTCTGACAAAAAGAACATTTGTTTTAACAGATGAGTAATGTTGTTGTCTGCCGAATTTAACTCGTCATCGTGTGCGTCTGATTTGATACCTCCGACCTTTTCTGCCTGACATCCTACAAGTTAGGGTGAATGTTGAAGGTTAACACTAGAAAATAGACTCGGACGTAAGAGACTGAACACCCAACGAACATACGGGAAAGTGCCATTGAAATGGTTTAACAGTTTGAGTCCGGAAATGATTGTTACTTGCTGAATTTGATTTTTATAACTGATGTAAACGCGTTTTAAAAAAATTTAATGAACACTTGAAAAAATGGCGGAGTACTAAAGGAATCTGTCTATTATTAGTCTCAATAATTCTCTCCTACAATTCCAAACAAAATTTGAAGAACTAAAACTTGTCAATTATCCAAACCTTAATTAAAAATAGTCCCCTATTCAAATTAGTTTGCAATTAAAGTTAGTAAATTAAAGTGGTGTTAAATAGTTCATCCAATTAACTTGTAGGCATGCTTACCTGTGCAACACACAATCGTGATTTCAGCGTTCTGATAAAATCTTGGAAAGCGGCCTGAGAGACAGTACCGGATTTGGGAGTCCTGAAAAAAAGCAAACGTTTAATGAACTGTAAGCTGAATCTGTCCTTCAAATTACTGCGTGAATCCTTATACACCTGCAAGTTTACAAAAGACCAACAAACACTTGTCTATCGCAACCTGGAATAAAATCTACTAATGATTCCAATTTAGAGTAAACAGTAGGACAGAATGCCTGTCCGTTTCATATCAGCCATTGGTTTATTAGGCCAGATTGCTGAAGTGCATTCTAACCAAGAAAATAATGCTGCAATCTCTATCCGATAATGCATACATTTTCAAGTGTGAGACAATGCCGTCTGGTGATTCATGAAACCGTTGCAACAACGTGCTCTTCAAGTTTGCTCGCACAAAACAATCATAAACAGACAGAAAATTTACTTTCTCTCAAAATTTGATACACAACAACCTGTTGCTAAATGTACTAGTCATGGCAGTTGTCACATATTGTGCGATAATATAGAAAGAGGTTCAAACCACACAAACTTGAAAAGACAATGTTCGAATAACAATTCTTAAAATTCGAACAGGGTATACGTAAACAAACTACAGAATCTAGCGTAACGGATCCAGACAAACTTGATAATACTCCTTTATTTAAGCTGACAAAATATAGAGGAAGCTTCCCAATCTCCGTGCCTTGCTTGAATGGTGAAATTTGACAGCAGTGAAACAATGTATCCTTACTCTACAAAGACGCCGGTTTTTCCCTATCACTTTCTTAATTAGGTCAAAACGTCCTGACTGACACAAGCAGCTAACTGTCGACTTGCTTCTCAAAGATGATCAGAGAAACAATTATTCGCATGGGATATAATAAACGAGAACTGATTGTTCATGGCTGAAGTATGGGACAGATCTTTTTGTGTGCATGAACTTGGAACAATATTAGTTGTCTATTTTACTTTGATCAGCGTTCGTGTAAAAAAGGTCATAGGAACCACGTAGTTTTCGTGTCATTTGACACAGCGTACTACTTAATACAACCTAATAGCGGTTTACACTGAGTATAAAACATACAGACGTTGTGTTTATCAACAACACAATGTAGTAGACACAGGTAAGGTCACATGATATAACCCTGTCTGCAACCGTGTTTTACAATTCTACTAAATGCACCCACCGCTTGCCTAAAGTATAACAAATTGAGTCGTGATCAAACGGTCAGAAGTCGAGTTGCTCATTGTCATTTTGCGGAGGGATTTTTCGATCACACGTCCAGCTGACAATGGTATATTTCCTCCAATTAATACGAGAATGAGAACAATTTTTACCTCTGGATTACCGGGTAAGGTCGGGTCAATTAAGCGATGTTTCAAGAAAATGTTCTATGTCGTTTAACTGTAGGTTCTATGTATTTTAAATCGAATGCTGAAACTTGTACAATTAGAAACTTGGCCCTTTGTAACAAAAAAGTGAATAGGCCTCCATTTAACGTACTTCCTGCAGAAAGCTACTGATAAAAAGATAAGCATAAAATGTGATATACTTTCTCAAATGACTGACCAAAAGAGCCCCACAATGTATTTAGGATCAAATAAAATTGCCCAGAGATGTTGCTGACTTGCTGATATGAGAAACTTAAGGTGAAGCAAAATGATGACTTCTGTAGATTTTTCCTAATCCTCACACATATTCAGTATCAAAGGATGAACTCATAAAAGTCACAAACTCTATTTATAAGTCTTTGTTAAATTTGCCATCTAACACGCAACGTAACAAAAGCGAGTTTTCATCACATATCCCATCTTGTTAATTCGTCGCTTCATACATACATCTAAAGTACTGCAGTGAAAGATCCAACTATTTGGTGATTTCCTTAAAGCTATTTAGTCTAGAATGGAACTTAGTTCATAGTGTACGATCCTGGTAATCCCAGATCGTTCTCGATACGACCTGTACCTGCCCAAAGGGCGAAATGTTCAACCTTTTTGTCACTGTGTTGTTATCTTCTTACGTGAACCTGTTACCCGCACCTGTACACCTGATTGATGAACAAAATACCGAGATTTTACGCCACCCTTATACATTGACAATCGTGCGAACTCATTTTTCTTACTTGTCTCAATCGCACTCTATTTGAGTAGACAGTCTCAATCGTCATCGACAGCAGAATGTGTGTTCTGCTCAGTGCACCGTTGGTCTTTTGCTGTTAAAACCCGGAGATTGTAACCATAGTGTTGAAAGGTGAATCTTCAATCACCAGTGCAACTAACCTGACTGCCTTTTGGTCCAATCTACTAGCGCTTTCTTATGGATTTCGGTTGAGAGTGGAACGTCGCCGCAATGTTTGCACAGAATTCGAAATTTAAAACTGTTTGTGCAACGTCGGTCCAACAGCAGACAGGTAGGTCCTCATGAGTGTCAAGAGCAGACTGGTTTTATCTGCAAATTGATCCACACTTTACGTTTGCCTTTAAAGGCGTTAACTTTCTTGGTGTGGAGAATACCGTATCCAAGTAAACTATTAGAAGCTAGTTGATTTAATCATGTTCGCTGACCAGTTGCCAACTCCAGTTAACAAACATTAACAGCTGAGTTGCCCCTCTGTGTATCTCAGTTACAATCATATGAACGTTGCAAAAGGTAACTGTCAACACAATCGTGCAAACATGTTGCTTTGACCCGCTAACGTCAATACACCAACATGTTATCAGTGCGTACCAGAATTGTCACCGCAATATGGGATGAATTTCTGAAAATAGGAATCAGTAAATCATGTTCCATGCTATCCATTTTTGTTCTACAGTAACCAGTGTTCATCAAGCATATGCACAGATCTGAGTTTTGAAGATGGACAAACTAAGGAATCGCGAACATTCGTTACAGGCAACCATTTATTAACGATTAAAACAAATCTGAATTAGTTTTAATGCGTCTCCATAAGTCACCAAATGTGTATGCCTGCTTGTCTGGGTTATAGGCAAACTCACAGTGTGCACTAGAATAAACCAGACACAGGGCCCACTGTCCATCGTGAGTTCGACAACACGTCAGTTTTCCGTCCAGTCAAGGCTGCCAGTTTTCATCTTCCGAGTTCACATTGTGACAATGTTTTAAGACGAGACGGCCTAACTTTTAGACGCCTAAAATCACTTTGGTAGTGTGCCATGAGGCACTGGACATAGAATAGCGACATGTAGAATCCAGTTACTTAGATTACGAATCGAAGCTTACTTTCTGCACGTTTGAAATAAAGACATGATTTGCATATCAGGAAACCAATGAGCAAATAACTAGCTTACAACTTATTTTTCAGCCCAGTCTAACGACAGTGATGAATGAGTGGAAAGTGATACAGGGAATTTGATCCCTCCCAAGTTCAGCGTTTGCGCCAGTTATGAGTTATTCAAAGTTCGTCAGAAATCATCGGTATCATGTGGCCTAAATAAAAGGGATGCCACCACAATACAGCAGCTTGAGGGAGGTCTTTACGATGATTTGGAACAATGCGATCAAACAATTTATCGATGCTATGATGCCAAATAAAAGAGAAGCAATTAAACTATGAGACGGTTATTTAGGCTACTGAAAACCATAACAATCTTTCACCATAATGTTTAGAGATGGTTTCACAAGAAAGTTCTGAAACTTTTTCATCCACTCTGGCTTTCATTCAGTACAGACTAGAGAAACTGGAAACCACTGATGTCAAGGTATTTTCTTTCATCCAAAAACAAAGCGTAAATAGATCGGTGATGAGATACAACCTGCAAGCAAGAGTGCGAAGTGACCTTGGGTTGGACTTTTATAGTTCAGCTCCGCACTAATGGAAAAATAACTTTCGGTAAGATTTGTTGAATGTTACGTCACTTGCATAAACCGTTCGTATGTGAATGTGTTGAAATATACAAAGTTATGATAAATTTTGGGACTGACTTTGACAGGATCCTTCAAGATTAGACCCTGATTTCCGCCGGAAGGTCTCAGTTAAGCTAATCTTGTTGTTCGGACCAGTAGTGTTCATCATCAGTTTAGTATGTATTATTTGGTAGTTAAGTCAAAAGAATAATCCAGTAGTACGTTAAGTGTGTTGAACAAAAGAAACCTGTTAAAAATTGTTTAGCAGTAATTTGGGAGCTTAAAGAATTAAACGTGTCAAATTAGAAAAAAACTAAAACTATTGACAAACAAATCGTCTAAACGTACCGTAGTGGAATACTGGCTGTTAAAAGGTAGTAAAGTTTCCACAAACTATCTTTCAAAACGCCCCCAGTATTATTAACCACAAGTAGACTTCAAACTTAATTGTCTAACAAAGAATCTCCTTTTTTCGGTCCATCTGTGCGGTAGGAAGGCTGGCTTCGCACCCATCTGCTATGATTGGTCAATGAGACAAAAGCATTTGCTTTTAGTTGTCGTGATCACGTGTACTAACACAAAGCTGTTTAATCGGGTGCAGCTTTGGGATAAACAAAATAATGACATAATAGTAGGACAGTCGAGTGAAATTATTCATGTGCACAAATTCTGTTGGTGCCCTGATTATGGCCATGCGTGCAGAATTAGTCCGGGGGAGGGGAAGTAATGAAGGTAATTAAACTTAACCTGTTGTAAGTATGACTTGTATGGAGGTGGCACAAATAAGCCAGTCTGTTAGTATATACCAATGTATTATAGGAGAGAAACTACTCGTGTTCAGCAATGAAATGAGAAAATGAAAACAAATTTATGAAGGTATATTACTCGAACAGATTGTTGGCATAGTTTCGATGGTAATCTCCTGTGTCTCAAGCTGCTATGTATAGCTCATGTTTAAAAACTTGCAAGCAACGTGCACACCCTGTATACCAAAGGGAGACATGCAGGCACCTTGATGTTAAATGTCTGAATAAAGACATAGTTATTTTTAGTAGTTAGGTCCCTTCCCGTCCCCTTCTTTTTTCCCTTCCCTCTTCTTACATAGCGTTTCCTTTTTCATAGTTGTGTGTCGGTCAAGCATCAGTGAGAGCCACTGATGTGTTGCTGACTATGATAATGATGATGACTACTATTTTCCCACTGTTCTTATACTGTAGGGTGAATTGATGTACTTTTACACAGATTATTCTCAGTGGATAGGTTCAGATGAACCGACATTCAGTACTCATAGTGATGGCGATACTGTAAGGTTGCGAATCAACCAGGTTGCTTGGAATTACGTTGTTACACCTCTTATCATTTTGGTTTTCAAAGATTTTCAAAAATAATTGACATCATTCATGCGTCAACTGCTGATGCATCAGTATAACTTCTGTTACACATAAGATACCACTTCCTAGACTAAGCTTAATACAGGCTCAACGTATCCACAGGGAAAAGGCTGGACCTCACTTCTACCGTGGATGTTCTAACTGAATCAGCTTAAACTTTGGTCCAACATTATCCCACTCAATATTCACCAGTGTATATTGTACTTTCTTTGCTCATCAGATCTATGGTATCTTTCAAATGTATTAGTTTGACTGGTTTGCCGATAACTAATTTTCTATCAACAACCTGTAGGTGCGTATGCATGCCTTACGGACTCTGGAGCATATTTTACACTGTTCGTTTCTGAGAAAGTTGGTCGTTGATATAAAATGCACCTAATACGAACACAATAGCCCGTATCCTAGTCTCGCCTAACCCGTTTGATAATATCCAATACTTGAACTATTGGAACTACTGGAACTATTGGATTTAACTATCAATCCGTTGGAGATGGTTGAATTGCTTATTCCGACAGTATGTCCAGTAGTATCGTGATAGTTCAAATCAATATCACTCAGGAAGTTTGGATCATTCACTTGTTACTACATATCGCTCATTATCTTCGCAGAATACCATACACGGAATACGTCTGCTAACTGTGCCAAATGCATTAATGCCACCAGTTAGGCGTTTTCTTTGTAGATATCTGGGAACCTTCCCTTTGGTTGAAGGTAGTATATTCAGTCATTATTTAGTGGAAAAAACGGTCAAAGTTTAAACAATATTGGTATCCTCAATGAATAAAAACTGCTGGACCAAATGTCGGGTAATAGTTCATTACGTCACCTGTTAATGCGAGGAGATTACCTAGTCACAAAGTTCCCTTTCAAAGTAGTGCTGGGTGAATCCTTAGAGAGACCTTATGTAGGCTACAAATTCGCGGATAAAGATACTCGATGTATGTCTACAACAGCATCGTTGACAATTTAGACTTGAACACGCATCTGCAAAAGATAAGGTTTTGGTCAAAGCCTGCTGACAAATTGTGGACGCTCTCAGCTTCGATAATGAACCAGGGAAAGAAATCAAAATGTTTATCTATCACCGGGTTTAGGCTCGCTCTGATGGAACGTGTAGTGAGAGCTGTCAATTTATGCCGTAGCTAACGCTACCACAATCAGTCTGTCGTAATGGGTTCTATATGAGGCAGTTCTCTAAAGCGTGGCTAGTACATGTGGAGGACGTTCAACAGGCAACTGTCCACTGTAGTCGATGTCTTCGAAGTATTGACAGCGCTTACGGTGGACGCAAAGTTAGCAATAACCAAACATGCTGGCACGTTTTGTGAACCGACAAGCTGTGTTGACTACAAGTCGAAGGAGTCACGCTATATAGACCAATCTCCGATCACGTCGTTTCATGTATGCGCCGGCGCTGTTTTAGCATAGAATCTACGTATGATAACTGACGCAGTAAGCGAGATTACGCATTCCAAAAGTTGATTGCTAAAGCAGCTTTCAGCGGGATGTTCTAAGCCTCTTCAGCGTGACCCAGGAACAGAGAACGCGCTTTTGTTAGACGTCGCTGTCAGATATGGCCGAGAGTCGACTCCACTGGCGTTCATAGTATGGGTTTGTATTCTCGCTGTACAACTGTCATTGTAGAATTCAGTGGTCAATATTTATTGCTAAGTGTCGTACAAGCATAATACAAAGGAGTAATAAGTTCTAAATAAACGAGAAAAAAGATGGGACTTCAATTGAAAATATCATATTTGATCCTATAGAATCAATCCTCATATGCTCACAACTTGCAAACAACCAGTCCCGTTGCAACAGATGATTAGACTGCAGTCATATGACAGCTCAGCTGGTTTCCTTTATTTTACTAATAACTTCACCAAACATTGGCTATGTACATGTTACTATACCTGATTAACGTTTCCGCCATTACTTGTGTTTACCCACCAAATGGTTTGCACTCCCTGCATTCTTATTGCACTGACAGCAGTTTTCTTGCAAATGGTCATATTGAAATTATACTTAAATAACACAGACACGATTTGCCGTAAAACAATAAATAGGAAATAATTATTACTGTACAAAGTGTACAATACAAGTTTATTCTCTTGTGGCTTCATATCTGACGAGTACAAGAGTGTGTTGATGAAAATGTTTACTCATTAATCCATAACAAACTAAGCAACGTCGGAAATTCTCAGGCAACCCAGAGCCACAGATAGATGACGCTCTAGTACTTTCATATTCTTTTTCTAGTCGAGTTCGTTAGAGATTTTTATATTTTCGAACAGTCACAAGTCTACGTATATTCCATCGGATTCATATGCTCCGTACACAAATGGCCACACCACACACAATATTGGCGTTAAATTGGTCACACATATGACTCTGGCACTTATTGAATAATCCTTGAATTGGGTGACTTTGACTAGATTATTTCTAGTAACAGCAGTATACACCTCGTGACACCCAAGTACATAGCATACTGACCATTTTATATTTACCGTCGTATCGAATTGTAACTGGTAGTCGTCCGGTGTGAATCAGTTTTCTGTCAGTCGTCCAAATTAAAACAAAGAAGTTATCATCTAGATTTTGGTACAAGATCCAGAGCAGCTCCTCTTCTACACAAGAAAGGGACACCTCAATTTGCACCATAACTAGACGTTGTACCGATCCTTTTTCTAGAACTTACTACACACTTGGAAGTCAATTCCCGGGTGTTTCTTTTTTGCATAAAATTGCCACGATGTTTCCTTATGCCCCCAGCAAATTTCGCATTGGATTAATGGATCTTTGTAAAGAGCTAAGAAGCCTTTGTTAAGTGAAACAGCCACCACATATTTATGTTTATAAAGTGAAACCAGGAATTCGAAATGTTTCAGAAATTACTACAGATGTGTAGATACGCTGCTAAGATCATCCTCTACTTCTGTGAGCTTAGTGTGAGCGATAGTCTTCAGACGTTGACCTACTCACTGCGATGACGTTGCTGAACCGAATTATGCTGTCCCCAAAGAGAATAGGTGCTGTATACAAAAAAATACCCGGAATTACAACGCGTCTAAGGCGAAAATCCTTTTTAAACCATAAAATACATGATAGGTACAGGAAGCAAAATGAAAAGAACGAGTGGCTGCCTTGCAGCTGGATTGGGTGAGCAAACGGTTAATGAGAGAAAAACCACTAGCCACTACCCGTAGTTGACGCAACTACTCTGAGTTAATCAAATCTCATTTACAAAATTTCAAAGAGAAAAATACTGTCTTTACAAGTTCCTTCATAAAAGAACTGTGAAATGCGATTCTTGGGTAAAAACCTACCAAAGTAGATGGTTTTATCTCAAAGAAATCAACTAATCATCTCTTCCTGGGAAGCAATTTAAATTGCATCAACAGCTCTTTTTCGTCTTGTAGGTCCCTGTTGGAAGAATAAAATCTTCCATACTCCGAGTAGCATATCAGCAGAATTTGATGAACTGTTTCTCGTTATCTCTCAATGTCTTATGTGAGAAACATTAGCTCAGTTGTCTGAGAAGTGCCAGCAACTGTTCACACAGCAATAGGGCTCTAGTCAACCAATCTATCAGAATAAACTGCGTAAGTCCTTTGCAAAATCTCAAATTTTCCTCTACACAACATCAATCTATGGTCAAAATAAGTGTAAGTATAGAGTGTATTAACTCCGAACTCTCGAGAAGCGCTTACTTTTTCAGAAACACTGTCCACTTTCGGTGGGCGACACTTCTACCACTGGCGAGACTGTGATTGGTCAGTTGAGTTGAATAGGTTCAAGATCACATAAAATCCATCAATACAACTGTAGGTTTTTCTAGTTGAACAGGAAGTACTGCGTGTATGAAAGTCAGTTTTTTGTCAATTGGGGTCAATGGATTACGATTGTTAGTCGTTACTCGTTATCTTACGAGCGTGGTGATCAGTGTTAAATGTGGTCGTGTTTCTTGACGAAACAATTAAGGCAGATTCTACAGATAAGGACGTCATATAATGTTTAATGAGTGTTTTACTCTAATAATTTCAGGTTAACAGCTTCATTAGTTAAATTTGCCAACCATGACGTTACAACTAGCGAAAGTTTGAAGTGAAAATTTCACATTTGTGAGCACAAGACTGTTTTTGATTTCGGCTGAGCAATTTTCAGTAGGACTTTTGCCCACTGTTGTACATTTGACATATTGAAATGATGAGCATTTGAGTAACAACGTTGACTTTTCATGTACGAAACATTTCATTCCGTCTCCACCGGCGAAATCAGATCGAGCCAAACACACAAATAAAAACTACGAGTATCCATAAGGTTTAGGGCTGCACGTAATGTTGCATGAATCGAATGGATTTGGTCATTCAGTTTTAATGCGGTCCATTGTTAAGTGGCTAGGTCATACGCTAGGGATGATAGCTAAACTTCTGCCAATTCATGCACAAGTTGTCAGCACAACAATCAGATGAAATGTACCAAGTGGACCGAATATAATTTGACGCAGAGAAGTACAGACAGTTACCAGTAGGTTAGCCACTGTAGATCGCGTTCGCTTAGCACCTTGAAGTCTGCTGCTGTACACTTTAAAGGCGGTAGCGGCTTATAGAATTTCTCGGCCTGACGACTGTTTTTATTTCATTGAGTTGGCTCCGAGATGGTGAGCAGTGACGTGCTACTTCAATATCACATTCAACACCATTGTTTGTTCCGGCGATCTGCGCATTATA
>JTDE01001293.1:107789-128406 GCA_014338405.1 Paragonimus skrjabini miyazakii
TCTGCCCCACAATTCCGTGTTTTTCAGTAAAAGTGAACAGCCTTAATTCAAAGCTGGTCAGAATGTTTAAAAAATTACATTATCACTTGGGCAGTTTACGACCATAAAGCACGGAACATACCGTCAGACTCGGCTCGGCCTCAAATATGAAAGACAACGTTGTCGATTGTCGACTTGCTATCTAATCCCCATCTGTTTGGTATCGTGATGGCTTGAGATGACAATTTTTTAATGAAAACCTCCAACTACCTTTTCCAATGCCAAACTCATAAGTATCCTCGCACTAAAATCAGACTTACACAAGCAGCATACATTCATACAAGCCTGTTTGTCGTGTTTTAACATAGATCATTCGCACCTTTCACTTGGATGCAAATTCCTGAATAAAATATTGAACGACTCTCAATTTGTAATTAATACAGGATATCGTATTGTCAACAAGACTATGTATTATCGTCGTCTAACTTCATACAGATAACCGTATGGTACTGACTGTTGGTCTATTTCGAGGTGATAATCACTAACATTTTATCGCAGTTTCGCATTCACATAAAATTTCCAGTCAGTTTTTGAATATACATAGAAGAAAAGCATTTAACTCAGTAAATTTGTGCATTATGAACTAGGTTCTTACTATCGTTAAACATGAAGAAACTGTTTGTGGCAACAACTGATTTTTTGTTTATTAAAAGGTATATCACATTCGTGTAGTTCGACCTAAGAAAAAGACTTTATAATGTCAACCACAACGTGTTTTTGCTCTATTCAAAAGACCTGTTGGACAAACAGACTAACACGAAGTATCGCCTAACAGTTTTAATGAGATCGAAGATTTCGACTTGTTTATGAAGTCCTAATCGCGGGGCTATCGATTGGAGTCAACAGACTGTAACTGTTTCTCCGATCGGGACGATCGGGCAGCCTGATCACTACTCACGAGCGGAAGTGGTTAATCGTTCACATGCGATGATAATTCGGTCGTGTCTAATGTGAGGTCAACAGCGCAGCGCAGTGGTCAACACGGTTGCCCCATGAAAGCGTTGCCCGAGTTCTACTCCAAGCCGTGGCGAGGATATGCACTACTGACGAGCTGCTCTACTGAGAGCGAAACTCGAGTCTAATGTTTTTTTGTTAAATGATCTGACTGGAAATCTTATGTGAATACGATAGCTGCGTTCAATTGTGGGTGATGTTTAACTTGAACTTAATCAAGTCCCTGACTACTCATAAGTACTTTATAGTTTACATTTTCTATTGAATTAGATATCGCACCTAAATGTTCACGTAACACTAGATCGTTAGGTTGTCATTATTATCTTATGCTTCTTAAATTCATGGACTATTCAGCCGTATTAGCCTCGTATATGAAGACGTGAACACACCCAGTTTAATTGGAGCTGTGTTAGTCGACAACACCATGTTTGTTCACTGACACAATAATATGGAATTTCCTCATTATCTACCGGTTTGCCATATTCACTGGGGCAGCGCTAAACTATTAATGAAATTGAGGGCGCTTCTATTTTGACCGACCTTATATGAATAACTGTACTTGGAGTATTGAGGTTCGGTACGACACACGTGGTTATTGTTTATAGTTGAAAGTGCAGCCTGGGTTGAAAACTATAAGAATAATCAAATTTGGAAAATTATTAAGTTTGGTGGCCTAAATCCTGGTTTTGTCACTATAAACCTGTTAGACAAATAAGGGCAATGGCAGGATATTAAAAAGTATCATTAGCTGCTTGATAGCAATTACACTCCATTGTTGGTAGATGAGCTAATTGAAGGTCTAAGTGAGCGCTTAAGAACGATCCCTTTCGTTCCTCCATGATTCAGACTGAATACAGACAGATGTGTTTCAGTTGCACCACAATGTGCTATCTGAAACATCTATACAGAGAAGTGGCCATTTAGATGAACCAACGCCCATTTCATTTCAACAGACATGCCAGCTAGAGTCTTGATTGGTGAACCGGGTGCATTTTACCTCATTTATTCTGTTGTATGGCAAACCTACATTATGTCAGTGACTAGTGGACATGTTAACCACTCTTTATCAAACGTCCAATATTGGAAGCAGCGATACATAGCAATACGGAATGGATATGTTCATGACTAGAGTAGAGGTTGACGGACAAGTATACTTGGCCCAGATCCTATGCATTCAAGAAAACGTCACTAATTTCGACTGTTTAGACCGTTTGATTATTCTGTTAGATCCACCCAAAGATAACACTGACAAAGTAAAGGATTTTCGTTTGTTGATGTATGGAGTGACGTGACTCGCAGTTGTATGGGGATAAAGTGAACAGCATTTAACCAGTGAACCCACGGATAACAAAATCATCATTCAAAAAAGACAAAACATTAATAGTTTGAAGTGAACATGTCTGTTTTTCCAATGTGTTGTATATGGATCAAGTGTAACTGTTAAACTGTCAAACCGGTTGGGTTTGCAAACAGAAAAGACTGCTTCATTATAAGTATGAAATTTACGCAAGGTTGACATGGTACCGAGCAGTTAAGTGCTGTAACATGCGGTCGAAACCAGCAAGCGTGCACGGGTTTAGTTCGAATTTTGTCTCAGAGCGTGCTGCTGTGTTTTTGACGTCGTTTCAGTTTCCCTTTGTGTAAGTCGTGTGTATGGCTTACTGGGTCTTTGGCTGATGCCTGTTTCTTGTTGTTTCTTTTTATAGGACTGTTACTGGAACTCCTCCTTCAGAAGAAAGCTGTCCTCCGGTATCTCCGTGTCACCCTAAAGTTGGTGTACACATGTAACTAACATTCAAAGTAAAAACAGCCGGCTTGTATGTTACAGTCCCATTTGAACTACGATTGTAATGATGGCTAGTACTGCACGTTTTTCTCGTACGTTACGGAAAACTTAAGAACTCTTGATCTCTGCAATAACGAGTATGTAACACACCAAGCATACTTGCGGACATTTTCACACACTGAACAATTTCAAAGGAAGTCTATTCTCATCTACTCTCTGAAAGTAACATCATTAATCGTAACCTAATTCCGATTCATTTTTTTTCATGTGGCAATATGTTACGAAAGGCGCTCGTGAATACGTGCAATCGAATACTAAAGTATTTACCTAAGTTTCAAAGCAAGATGTATATGATACCTTTGCGGGAATGCCTTTAGGCATATTATCGATCTCATCGCTACTGCTTGTAGTTTTTGGAAAGCCATCAATTAAGTAATGTGAGCAAGCGGTACACAATCTGACTGCTACTTCAAGTTACGCACGGTTAGTAGACACTTCAGTAAAACAATTTAATTCATTTGGACTGTGGGAAAAACTATCCTGAATTTGAATATGTAAACTGTCTGGTAGTGACAAGCCCACCATGAAGATTGATGACTTTACATGTAAGTGATATTAAACTGAAACGTCTTTCCAAGACCGCATATCCTGTATGCTCGAGTCAATCTCCTTATAAACGGAAGCATCCAAGATACTGTGAATTAATGAACACAATAGCCCCTGGTTGCGTTTATACAAGGTACGATCACCAATTTGCACTATCTTTGACCGACCCAGCGCAATCCTGGTTACCAAAACGTGATCCGCTCAGGAGATCGTACGGCGCTAATGAATTAGAAACCAATCGAATGGTTACTAACTGAAATGTATCTAAAAATTGGAAAACTCGAGAATTTGATTGCCGTTAATACTTGTTGTTGATATTCTGATTGACCGTTTGCTGCCTAATTAAACCACTTCTTCTAAGTGAGTAGACTGGAATCAAATGTGTGTACTGCTCTCATTTTCGATGAACAACCATATTGTTTAACGCAACAGGCCTCAACATTGATTACCCAGATACATTTTTAGGGACGAGAACGCGAATGTAATCTATTAGTTAGTCACTTTTAGTCACGTTTTGGTGAGATCATCCAGACGGTAAAATTGCAGGAGCGTTCTGATGCATATCTAGCTGATGACAAGATTAAGTTGCTTGAAATATGCGAGCCTCTCACAGCAGTAATCGTAGGTGAACCAGTACTGGAAGTTATTCACATACAGCTAGTCCTTCAAGTTTGAGCGCCATTAAGGCTTATTCGAGTAACAGTAAACTAATGTGACAAATTCCCCGAAACTATAGCTGCATGAAAAGGTTAGATTCGTCAGCATTAGTCACAAATTGGCATAGAAGGGAAACACCGAATTCAAACCATTGGAATTCACTTATGCTGAATAGGTTTAAGTAGTGACGGTCTTGTGCATACGGCAAACGTCTTCACCCAAGGGGTATTAACTTTTCACTATATTAAAGAGAATAAGCAACCTATGAGAAATTCTATAACATAATCGGAAGGTAGATTCCAAAGAGACTAATTTCCACTTTGATAACTTTTCGTTGATTGATAGTTATTTATTTGATCCCTTTTAAATTACACAAGCATCTTCTAGATAAGAAGCGTTGCATGTCTACCGTCTCTATTGAATATGTACAGGCTTACTATCCCTGATGCCTGGTTCAAAGAGTGACCATATTCCAGTGGTTTCTAAGACTGATGGTAATCGTAAGGCATGTCTGTGAACACAAACAGAATTACTATACGTTGCTCTTAATCTAACAAGACAACACACTGGTTCAGCAGCTTATCAGTCAAAAAGACCCTACTCCAAACACGTGTATCTAAGTTAAAATTCCGGCTTAGAGGAAGGAATGTACTACTAATGATAAGATCAAATGAACACAAAAACTCGCACTAAGATTACCGCAAAGACTCAGCTCACACTTGAGTGTTTACCTGATCGCCTCGAAAGAAGACACAGTAACTTCCCCGTTAACTCCGGTCGATGACTTCACAATTAGAACTTCTCTCCAAATTGAAATAACAGAAATTACTAACAAAAGATCATCGACTGGATTTAACAGGACAGTTACTGTCTTCTGTCAATACGAGCAGGCAACCTGATCATTACTTGCAAGCAAATGTGGCTAAACGCTCATATATATTGATCCACTCGTGCCTAGTGTGGAGTCAATGGCGCAGTGGTAAACAAGGTTGCCTCATGAAAGCGTGGCCAGATTTTTAGTCCCTGCCGTGGTAAGACTATGCACTACTGACGAGCTGCTCTAATGAAAGTGAAACTCGAGTCTAGTGCTTGTGCTGTTCGAATGGGGCCAACTGGAAAGTCTATGTGAATGCACCAGCTCAGATCACCTGCAAGTGATGTACAATTTGTTCAAAAACTTAGCTGCTTCACTGGAAGCTTCCGAGACCATCATCTCTCTTGTGTATATTAGCTACGGGTTAAGCAGCAGTAGCAGGCTGACAATTGTCGCATAGTTTTTCAAACGAACCATAGCGTCATCATCAGATTTATGTCGATCGACGGAGCTGCTCAAAAACTAGTCAAGGTTGGCGTTTTAGCCATCGTTCAGATTATCAAAATCCATTTATGATTTCCCGCAATAATTTCAAGAAGGCAGGTTTCAACTTGTTTGAAATATAACCTATGATGCCCCATATTTGACCGTGATAGATCGCCAATAGTAATGCCGTCCAATTTTATTCATACAGATCTAGATCTAGATCACAATGTTTTGTTATGCATTGAACGCTTTTCAATGCACCGTTCAATAATAAACCAAGTTTCTTTGTGGCCTAGACGACATACAAATCACCTTGCGAAGCACAACACTGCACACAACTATTCATGTGTGGCTTTTTGCATTGTCAACTGAAATTTATGCAGCCATGTATTGAGACCAGTAAAAACTTAAATTACAGCCCATTATTAGTTAGCAAATCTCCATTCTTGACTACTGAATGATAAAAGCTACAACAGCTACAGTAATTTAATGGATTTACTAAGAGTATGACACAGTCTCCACTGGAATAAATGACAGTCACTTACAGTGATTAATTAAGGCAAGCTCGTTCACAACGCATACAAATCCGATTATTTTCCGCAGTCGTCCCAAAAAGCAATCCGCGACGCTCGTTAAACAGACACTGATATCGAGTTCCACTATAAGATGAAAAGTGCAACTAACAACGATTGTTGTAGAACACGTGGGGCTTGGTGTGGTCTCTACCACTGGGCCAGGAAGTTCAAGACAGTTCAATGTTGTTGACCTGATTGGCTTAAGCTTATTTTAATCGCAACCACAGTTGATATGCCATATGTAAGGTGTCACTTGGGGAACACAAGGAAGCATGAATTACTATTTCAAGTAAACAGATAAATTGGTCTAAAATTCTAACAATTCATGCAGCACTGATGGTCAGCATCCTCAATAGCAGTGTTCTGCTTAAATGTCAGGCCTACTGTACTGCATAACATTTTTATCTATGTTCAGAAAATATAAGTAGTAAAATGTGTTGCTCACAAGTCGATTTTGCCTAGAAGAGTGAAAGTAGAAATCCTTCAGCCTGTTGCTGAATTTAACCATAATGGAATGTTGCACACAGATGATGTAGTGTACGGAGACCGATGTATGACAAACCTACATAAGAATGGTATTATGATTGCATGTCATGGTGTTCCAAATGGTTATACTTTGAGTTCATCAGTCCAGTTACTAATGAATCTCATATTTCATACAAACTGTAAGTCAAACATTCTTATGACTGCATATATTACAAACCAGTTATTGCAATAAGAAAGCCAAGGATTTACTCGATCGATTCGTCCATTTTTTGTAACTGGTTAATCACAAACTCTTCTGTTTGTGTGCTTCAACCCTTCCACCAAATTGCCAGAAAAACCCCCTTTTTGGTTCCTCGTTGTTCTGAGCACCGAAATTTCATCTCGTAAATTGCGAATATCTACGCGATTGTCCGTTTACTGCAAACATTTTCTAACGTGGTACAGATTAGCGTTGTAAACATACTTCTCTGCATCGTAATACGTCTGTGTAATAGTCAGTGAAGTTTTCGAATGTCCATCCCATCAAACTGAACTTTCCGCGTCTGCACACCTAACGTCTCCATTTCGTTTAGTACTATCCGAGAATAAAACAATTTATTTCAGTTTTTTCATCGAGCGCCAGTTTACTTCCTTGTATTTTCACCAGTGGAACAAATGCTATTCCGGAATTATCTATGTTTTGTCTAAAGACCATGAACAGTATCTTTCCGTAACCACTTGCCGGTTATCTCGCGGACAGACCGAAAGAGTAAAATTCTAGTAATTTATCAGGAAGCTAGTTGACACCGAGCTACGCCGAAAGTTAACCTTCACCTTAAACAGCCTAGGTACGTGTGCATTCTATGAGTTAAACTAGTCCACAGCATGGATTATACACAAAGATAAACCTTCAGCAAGTTTCTGTTCAAATATTGCTTATGCATTGTTGCACACGCAATAATCCAGCACACTTTTCGGATGGTAGACCATTATGCGGGAGAG
Organism: Paragonimus skrjabini miyazakii; assembly: GCA_014338405.1. Classification (NCBI taxonomy): domain Eukaryota; kingdom Metazoa; phylum Platyhelminthes; class Trematoda; order Plagiorchiida; family Troglotrematidae; genus Paragonimus; species Paragonimus skrjabini miyazakii. The sequence goes on from JTDE01001293.1 coordinate 115,174, forward strand.
CTTCACAATGACTGTCGCTCTGCATGAATAAATGATGCCGTAAACTCACGTTTATTTAATAGAATGCCGGAATTTTACTTACGTAAGGTGAACAGTCAACCAGAAAAAAAGTATTTCTGAGACAGTCGCTATCTTGTTCCGAACCTTGTGCACGGTAGCCACAGTATGAGTGAACTTGGAAAATTGAATGGGTGTTTCAAGTTAAACATTTGAATGACAATTTTTGTTTGTGCTTCTCATATTTATTGTTACCTAAGTCACATCCATTCAAGTTCATCCGGATCAATCATGTCAGTACGACGTGGATTACATTGCATCTGCTGATAAACGAATTAGGATACTTCGTTTGGTTTAAGCATTTAGGGGCAAAGTGAGTGAGTCTACATAATATGTACCCGAAATAGCACCTTACCATTCATGAGCACGATACAAGTTACTCTTCAGAATTATATGCTTCACGATCACTGGTCGTCAGTTTGCACCAATCCAACGTTTGTCTATGTCAGTTCACCGACATTATGTACATCAGAACGACCACCAGTGATTTGCACCTGAGAATAATAGTTAGGCTTTTGGTTTGATTACCAATATCTGTTGTACGGTTTACCCTCATAAGGTTTTCAAGAGTTCCACTGGAAGATTTGCGTTACTGAGTTCAAGTCAAGTGGTTAAGGTGTTGTTAACAAACTGATTAAGCTAACCTTACGACGAACAGACTAACAGTAAAGACTTTCGCAGGCCACTTATTTTGCCCATGAGTACCGGCAAACGTGAACTGGGAATAGATCAGTGACAGCAGACTCGGCTACCAGTCACGAATTTTGAACTATGGTCATCTCAAATATATGTACCTGTGTACGGCTTCATCCTACATGTTAACTAGTAGGTGGCATGAATACAAATGTTTTGCGAACCAGAAATTAAAAGTTTAGTATTTTTAGCCGAAAATCTTTAAGTGTCACATATGTATTAATCATTGTCCAGAGTAAACTGTCCACCGGTGATTAACAAAATCGAAAAAAGTTCACAGAATGTTTCAACGTTCAAAACGACGACAAACTCTCTATAAAAAAACTACAGGTATGTTTGTTGTTAATAAATACGAACTGAAACCACACGTGGATTAAGTGCTTTCAAAAGTACCGGATTAACAGATTAGCAGTTGGTTGGAAATGGCCAAATGAACATGAATATTTGCCAGACAGAGTAAAATATGATACACTTTGTTAAATTGGTCACTGTAGTTTTGCTTCCAACCTACAGTGCATTTGCAGAAGCAGGAGTAAGTTATCGGTTATTAACGAGGACGGTAACAATCATCATTTTGCATTGGCTTTCTTGTCTTAAGTGCAAGAAAAGTACATAAACGTAGTGGAAAAAGCGGTTATAATACAATAAACCTAGTTTTGAATAATGTGCTTTCGTCTTGTTTTTTGGTTTGCCCGTTTACTACATAACTAAAACGGAAACAATACTCCCACTTGGAAACTCGCAAGGAACTCTACGAGTAATTGGTTTTATCTGGAGCCGATCAGAACGTTGTGAGTTATGATGCCATCCAATATCTTCTAATTTATTGCATTACGTACCTTTCCAAATGTTCTCCGATCTCTTATTGAAGACTAACCAAATATACTAATAACTACACAGTGGCAAAGTTGGCGAGAGATAAACTTTCGCTTGCACCTATCTTACATCAGTCCTCCAAATTATTCAACCTAACAAAACGCCCAATCTAACGTTTGCAAGTAAATTGTCTAAAAACAAACCAGCGGCTGCACATTCACCAGACAAACTCCGCGTGCAAGTAACTACCACGACGATTGGTTGATTGACTGACTGACTGGCTAACCGTCAATAAACTCTCAATGTAGCTTTTGCATTCTTATAAACTTTACCATCAACCAACTTAGAATGAAACCGAGAAAGACTCACGCTGTTCTTTTAACAAATCACACGGTCGTGGATCCTAGCCAGGTTGCCGCTGCCGCTTCTGAGCATTTCCCATTTGGAACCAGTTACACCTTGCTATTGTAAACGCGTTGTAGTGTTCGTGCTGGAGGCGTAACATGTGACAGCACATAGGTAGTGCATACCCTATTGTATCCGGATAACACGCCAGTAAGCCCATCCTTCTTAATAAGTCACACAATCTGTTTTAAATGTTTTAAATACGAAACCCTATTGATAGAATCCATAACTGAGAAGTGTCCATTTTCAGTCTTGTTGCTAGTGTTATCTCCAAATGTACTCGTGCGGCTTGTTCTATGCAGCCAAAATTCAACATTCTAGTTTATCTACAAATAAAACGAGATATCATTTCGGGTTTCACACTCTTTTTTAATGATTTGTCATCCTTGATATAGTTACGATTATTATAACAAGAGGGTGCTGAACATTTAGCATTGCATGCTTCTGAATGAGCACACAATAGACTGGAGGGTAGCCAAGCCCTTCTTAGATATCCTGAGGAAATAAAACATAACACAAACCTAGGCAGGGGTGGCCCCAATAAAGCCTACACACACAAGGATAGCAAGAATGATTACTGTGGGATGGCAATAGATTTCTCTTGAAAAGAGTTTCATAATTCTTCAGCATCTAATCAGACGGTAGTAATTAGTGCAAGAGATCAAGCGGGGGAACTGTTGGACAAAAACTGTGAGCGGGAACGTTTTAGGTTGTGATCGACCGATGCAATTCTGAACGGAGAGTCAGGTCGTGTTACAATAAAAACGTTATTTTCATTGCGAATTTACGTTGCATGCGTTGTTCATTTTTATCCAACCGGATACCGTATATTAACAAGATCATCTGGCCAGATATAACAGTGGCAGGTATGGTGAGTTGGTGTACAAATCGATTAACTGAAGAGTAAGTGATGATCAGTAAGTGTAATCGGGACAATCAGCTCCCAGAAAAGAACGCACGTCCAAAAGTACAACCAGGTGAAAGTAAGAACTAGGACAAAGTGGGCTGACTGATGATAACTTGCTGAAGATGTCTGTTTTGGGCATATGGGCGCGTGAACATTCTATTCGGTTTAAGCTTTCGAAACCAGACTGTCTGCGTTTTTATAGAAACACTTACTCCAATATCAGATTTGGGTTATTCGGTAGAATGAAACGCGGATAAGATGCTCAACATTATTCATGGTAGCATGAGGTTCATCAACCGCTTGACTAATCTATGGTCTCATGCAGAACTCACATAATTGAAGAATCAGCGGTTTTGCCCACATTGAAAAAAGCTAGACGATCCAAAACGTTTTCCAATTTGTCTTCAGAAACAACGGAAAAATCGACCTGTAGAGAATGAGTGAAATTTTCAGTAATGAACATCAAAAGTACCTAAACAAATTGCTCTCATGTACTACATATTTCAATCAATTTTACCAGAATTTTTCAACTGACAATGAGATAAATAATCGGCTCATGTTTATATGTGAAATACAGAGAGTGCTGAATCGATGACTAAAACGAAATAGTTAAATCATTTACGTTTCACTGAGCAGCTTGCTGTCAACAATGATGATGGTTATTTTTCATTTTGGAAGACGACTCTTATAAAACATTGTTGGGAAAATTATTTGCTCGGAGCTAGTGGAAATCAGCATGATTAACAGCGGAAAGGTTGTGCCACTTATGAAAAATAACCCTAAAGGCGGCTCTTTTTTCACACCGATTCTGAAAAAGTGAATTAACCAGTGACGAACTAACATAATACTCGTAAATATGTAAGAAATACATAAATACTCATCAACATGATGATGTAGCAGTGCATTTCCCATTATTTAGAAACAGTTTGAATGTACTCACATCTTGTCGTTTTGCAGCTAACTGATCACAATCATTGTGATAAAAAAAGGATGGAATCGAATTATCACACATGTTTAACGTACTTCAGATTGTTCAACCGTTTCTGTCAATGTGAAATGAGAAGATGCAATATTTTCCGTTTACGATTCAGTAAAACAGAATTGCACATCTTTATACTCATATTTTACGGCGGACAATCCGGAGTTCACCCTAACCGTGATGATTCCCCAATACGTTTGTGTAGTTATCAAGATTTAGTCAAAGTAGTAGAGTGATGCGCAGAAATTTGCATACTTCACTTGATTTGGTAGACCAAACATGAATTCCGTACGGCTACTTTCAAAACAAAGTCGGTGTTGACTAACCCGATATCCGAATGAACCAAGTACAGACAGCTTGAGGTTTTTTTACGCGACTTACTTTTGGCTCGGAGTCTTCTAGCAACCTACTTTCACACAAACCGCAAAATCAATATGCGAGTTGTCACATCATGACAGTTAAAATGCCAGAAAAGCAAGAAGATGAGCCCAACACAATAAAAATGGACTGCTACTCGCTTATCAAGAATTGACTTTGCTTAGAAACATCCGTGGATATTCGATCTACTGCAAACAGTCGGTAACCGTGCCCCAATGTCGTGGATCCGTGCAGCACAAAGTGCGTATTAGGTGAACGAAGAGTACCTGGTCGATAAAAAAGCAAACGGTTTCATCAAGTTGCAACCTTATCCGATTTTGTGAATAGTCCATGCAAATAGAACTGCGGCAAAATCCCTGTTCCCACGTCACTACAAAACACTCGTAAAGTACTCCAGTGTTTACCTGTTAGAAGCTTTTCAAACCAGTGTTAGTAAGTGCCGATGGTTTCGAATATGTTGTTGGTACAAAAATCGTTAACCGGGTTAAAATGATTTGTGAACGGCAGGATTACATATGCTCATGAATGATGATCATATGCAATAGGATGCGAGAAAGTAAGGTGTGAATGGAACTAATTAGATTGGCGGCTCATTGTAACCAGATTAGGGAGAAAATGAGAAAAAGATAAGGAACATTAATTACATCCCTACTCGAAAGGTGCGTTCCTTGTAGTTACCTAAAAATGTTCACTATCGGAAAAAGAAAACCGTTTGAACTGATCAACGTTGTCCAGCTGAAACTGAGACAAGTTTGCTTACAGAGAGTCTTCTTCAATGGCGACAATTAATCAGCAAGCTGTGCCACCAGGCATGCTGTTTAATTTAATAATTAACGGCCCTCAGGTAACGCAATACACATTAACTAGGTAAGCAGAAAAAATTGAAGTACAGTAGACGCGACCCGCAAGAAAATAAACAGTCAAGCCAAAATTCAGAGGGATGGTTTATTATTATGCTAAAACTGCATCAGCAGTATAACATTTGGGTCAAAAAATCTCTGCTTTGGATCAGTACCCCCAACTCAAGAAAGATGCTTGGAGAGCTCAGGCAATCGATTGTTGAGATTTCTCTGAACTCTTGGTTAGAAATGAATGGTCAACCAACCGTTCAACTCTAAGACGGTCCCTCCTAAACAAGGCTGGGCTATTGGGTAACAGTGGCGCTGTGATTTTTATATCACAGATGCCTAACTGCTCACATCCAACAAGCAGCTTTCAAACATGACTGCTCCATGATAACAATTCTCCAAATAAACTATTGAGGAACGCATAATTTATGGCAACACCTAATGTGTTTTTAAACAATTTTATCTCCTTTATGCAAGCCCCATGCAAATAGTTTTTCGTAACTGATTGTTTGTTGTCATCCCTGTAGGCACACAAACGCAAAAATTACCGAAACATAGGTATACCCTGATCTTGATGGATACGGATTGCGCATGTCTAAACCAGTATAGCTGCATATGTAATGATCCACCTTGTATGGTCAATAGTTTAGCTTTGCCAGCCTTCCTAAAAGCTGTGAGAACTCTCGACGCCATTTCACATGTATTCTCTATTCCTGTTTCCTGTTTAATGTGAGAATCTCACAGGGGATATTTTTTGGATGTTTTGTTCAGCGGTAATCCGCAAATAAGCCAACAGATCGATGTGCTGCACAATCACAAACACGAAACCACTCAACCTCATTAGTATCGTAACACGCTTATTGTGTTATATAACCGATTTAACTCAACCGTTAATTCTTGACGATAAGACAGAACTGCAATACCGACACAGAAGAGAACGTCAGCAAGGAATAAATATGAATGTTTCAGAATGTGACTAGTTCTGTCGGAATGTTTGCAACTGAACCATCTACATCTGAACTTACATATGCGTCATCTTCTCAGATGAGCTATAATGTGTGTATGAGTTTACGAATTAATCATTTCAGAAGGCTTGAGTTTCTGCACTGCTCCAGTTAATGCTGGTAACATCATTACTAATCTATGGAATCCAGTGAGTCTGGGGTAAACGGCACAATTAACTTACGAATGGGTTAGTACCTAAAAACTCAAAAAACCTTCATTGACCGTAGTAGCGATCAGTGCACCTAACGTACTGACTATAGAAAATGATGCAATGCAAACCTATCGGCAGCTAACCGACTGATCCCGATGTTTCCAGACCTTGTAAGATAGTCTAAATAAAATATAGATGGCAGACTTATCAGCTGATTGGTTGAATGGATTCAGTCTATCTCAACTTGTCAGTTTGCACAGCCGGAGGCTATAAGTTACGGGATTAGTAGGATGTAAAACCTCATGGTAAATACCCACGAGCCAATATTCTATCACGTCCAGTTGCATCCTAGATCAATCTTTTGAAACAGAATATACGTGACTGGTAGTCCAGCTAGTGATTCTTGTGCAGTGGGTTGACCCTTTCCAATTCAGTCAACGATATACACACTGGCGGGGTTGGTTGACTAAAAACACTGATGCTAGTACAAATGAACATCTCCAGATAATTTTCAAATCATAAAGTTGCAGGACAAATGCATCAATCGATTGTTAGTTAGTAAGGGGAAGGTTCTCGGATTCAATCTTGAGCAAGCTGTCACTTTGTGCTCCGTATATTTCGGGGTAAGACCAGTCGTACAGTGTGGGCTTTTGATAGAATTAACTAACAAAATTCGGCGTCACAGGTAGCTTTATAAGAACTACTTCACCGGTGCCAGTAATGAAACTGTAATTGATTTTCATTGAGATTACATTACATAACTTGTAACAGTTCTAGTCAGGTCGTGAAAAATTGACTGCTCACCTTGAACAGCGAGCCATCCCGAGTTGTGCTCCATGTATCTGTCACAATGCCTTCCTCGTCCAAAATTTGTTGGACTGCCTAAAACTTACAAGAGCACGAAGAGTATGAAATTTACTTTGTCTCTAGAATGTGATTAATATGGAGAATTGCAATCAATTGTATTGAAATTTCATTTAGAAAATTTGGCTAATCCGTCACCTAGTTTGTAACATTGCAAACAGGAGGCATGGGTCTATTTCTTTTTACCTCCTCCCTAGTTCATTAAAACAATCTCTATTAGACGACTATTTGATCACAATCAATACAAATCATCGTCACTGAATCTTCCTCATTTTAATTGCAGTCCTGTTCAGAACATCGTACTAACACAGAAACTGAACAGTCGATCCATTCACGGAACTTATTAACTAACAATAAATTGTGGAAAACAACAGACGTTGTTCGGTGATCTATGGAATACCAACCATCACACGGGTGTTAGGTAAACATTCTTGAATTCAAAGTAAAATTAGCAACCGTTATGAACTCAAAAAGCGAGCAACTTTACCACATGGGCTCGATACATCGATAATCGGAACGGTCCAAGCACAATCAACTGTGAACTATGCTTACGTCAGCACCGTCCGCCAGCTTAAACTTGACCATATCACGTGAGTCGGTTGATCACTTTGCTTAAATGTTCTGCAGTAGGCGCAGTAATCCAATTAAGGAACAGCATATGACAAAACAAATCCAACGCGAATTTGTAATTTAACATCAAACTCTAGAAAAACCATCATGGAAATGAGATATCAAGAATAATTTACTTGTTGGCCGCAAACGTATCCCAGTCCCGGCTAGTAAACATATGGAACAAATTGGATACACTAGTGACTGTCCCTCAGTCCTCCAAGTTCACAACATGAAACATGACGGACAGATTTTGCAGACAGGCGGTCACTTCGACTATGTCACTCTGTCGACATTGTCGTATATCTACAGGTTTACTATGGTCACAAATCAAACGTGACCTCAGATTTTGGATTCATGCCTACTACCTAGATTTATGGAACTTCATTTTATGGCACGACTTTACACGTATTCGTACTACTAATGTGTATATAACGCTGACGACATCTTAAGAGTCACTTTCAGACTATAGAACAAACAATCAACAAAAAATGGGTTATCCAATTTGATCAGGAAGACCAAAAAATAAAATGTACAACGATACCGAAAGCATGTGAAAACGATTTGGTGATTTCACACTGCATATGATTTTGGAGATCCTTCGAAGCTTATTTTCATTGTGTTTTCTTTCTTGTTCATGGAAAATTGATTATAACAATGATTAAGGGTAGCTACAACAGTAAGCGATAACAGCATGGATGGGACAGGCAGCTATACCACTCATTCACTAGCGAGTGACACAGCTTCTATTGGATTAACGCCGGGGTGTCGCATAGAGTCAACGAAGGCTAAAATTGGTGCCGATTTATCCATGCCTTTATACCAACTTGTAGGCAATCTACCTTACTGTTTCCTTCAGCGATGCTTTAGAAATGTAATCAAGTCACACTATAGTGCGCGTTGGTCAGGCTGTCTTGAAAAGTGTCTGTGCTGCTTCAATCGATGAAGTAAACCAATTTAGTTTATAAAGAGATTGTCTGTTCACAGTTCACTTCAGTTAACTATATAGTGAGTAATCTGTTATTAGGCGTCCTCGTTTCTGTAAACCAAGTCACATTCGGTCATTTCTTACTTCCCGCCACTTGACCCAGAGATGCACAATCATTCACCAACCTTAGTACATGACTCAGCCACCAGAATCACTTCGTTCTTAAGCCTTAATCACACCAATTTGCTTGAACAGCTTTACCATAGCCTCATCTTCAACTACGCACTGACACTAGCTGATGAGTGAAACTGAACTCAGACACAGATGGTGGAGTATTCCGGAGAAAAGGTGACATGCAGCCATATTTCTCAACAGCAGAGGAATACTGTCCTCACAGCAGCCTTATTTACACGACGGGCTAGGACAGAGGATTGTCACCCTGTTTCTAAAGGTTACCTGCATCAGAGGAAACCATCCTAGCCTTAGAGGTACGAGCTCTCAATTCAGTCCTACTACCCCCTTAGGTCAGACACAACCTCCTTAGGTAAATAGACCCAACAAACCCCTCTTAGCCTCAGTATCTAAAAGTAAACGGAAATAACCACTGCAGCCTTGTAGAATCACTTCTCACTATATGGCAACCAACCTTCAAACATTGCGCAACAGTATCTGTGCATCCTGAAAATTGTCAAACAGCGAAAACTACTCATTAATGAGGTCAAAACTGACTAGATGAGAAGTTTACAGCAGCAATGTGAGTGTCACATACTGCAATTTATCAGTTCCCATGTGACAAGACACGGGCAACTTCGGAGTACAACGCTTTCAGTGTTAAGATTTTGCACATACTTCTCAAGTACACCACTTCTTAAACAGTGTATCTAGTGAACAGATTGGCATAGGTGAAAACTACCGTGATTTCCTGGAACACAATTACCATTGGCCCCTAATAGGCACGATGGTATTTCAGCAGATAATGGACAGTAAAATTTAATCGTTTCCAGATTACCATATAATTCATAAGAAGTCAATTATGTGAACAGCTGTTTTCGGTCATTCTCATCAAGCTTTTACAATTACGTAGGATACATGCGTTTTGTATATGAAAAATTAGAGCAAATCAAATAGGTCATTAAAATCATAGACATGGGGCGGATCACAGTCTAATGGAGGTGAGTGGGAGAGTTGGTGAATGTGTGGTATTATCACTCGTGCCTGCCATGAGACATGCATTTAGTGGTGTCAGGTGGTTCAAGCCTGCCTGGGTTTAAAGTAGCTGTGGAATAGTTGGCCAAGGGAGATGTAGGGTTTGCAAGAACTGTTTTTAGGCACACAGACAGGGGTTGTAGAGTTTCATGGCAAATGCCTCGGCCGTTGATAACAGTCGCAATCTGGCAGCTCTGCAGTGAGTTTGACGAACCTTGTAGATGACTCGGAAGGCTTCAACCAGCTCAATTTGATGACCAGTGTCAATTAGATGAGAACCGATTGCACAGGAAGTGGGCTTTGTCGAACCGTTACGAAGCCATTTTGGGAGGTGTTCACGAATCCTTTCTGATAGCCACCTTGTGGTTCTCCCAACGTAAACTGCTTGACAACAACAGGTGGGAGAATGAACACAACCAGACGAAGAAAACCTAGGCAAGCTATCTTTGAGGTGTGGTACCAGTACCGGACAGGTATTAAGCGATACGATGACCTGAGCTGCAGGATAGGTACTGTCGACTGCATCACAAACTTGGTGGGTGATATTTTCCCTGGTAGCTCCCCCCTTGTATGATAGGGCAATAAAGACAGGCATTTTATCCACTATTTGAACAGTTTCATGCTCCAATTTTGGTTGCATGCTTCTGTCCAGGAGTCGTTGGGGTTATCCATTTTGAATTAGCACATCCCGAATGTGCTGGAGTTCATCCGACAGAGTATCTGACGTACATGTCCTTTTGGCTCTGCTTGTTAATCAGCAAATCAAATTCCGCTTATGGTTCAGCGGGACAAAGCTGAGGGAGTGCGTGTACTGGCCAATCCAAGTTTTTCTTTATGAACTGCCCTTTGAACTGATCAATCAATTCTACGAAGCATGAAAATATCTAGAAATGATAATTGGTTATTCATCTCCAATTCGATAGTGAATGCGATGTTGACGTGCGCACGATTAAAGTCAGTTAGTAGATACCGTGTATTATTCTTGTCATTTATCAAACAAAGTATATCGTCTACCTAGCATCTATAGAGACAGAAACTATCGACGACATGACGTAGTTCGTCAGTTTCTAGTTTGGCCATGTATATGTCTGCGAGCAACCGGCTTAACGGAAAGCCCAGTGCTACATCATCACATTGTCTATAGAGGTTTCCATCGAATTAAAACTGGACGTTTGAGGTGCAGAATAGTAGTAGCTCTCTTAGTTTGGTGATGGGAATTCCGACGTTGAGTTTTCAATGTAAGCACACAGGTAATCAATAGTTTCTCTTAACGGCACGTTTGTGAATAACGAGGTTACGTCTAAGGAAACCATTTTTTGATTTTTGATATTCAGTGAATCAACCACGTCGACGAAATTGTCTTTTTAAACTGAATGGGGTCAGTTGAGATTTGATTGGTTCCAGTAGCTCCACTAGCCATTGGGCTAAGGTATGATACGGAGAATTGTACATGTCGAGAATCGGTCTTAAGGGCACTCCATCTTTATGCACTTTGGGGAGACCACATAGGCGTGGAACAACCTTCCCCGTTGGTCTGATGCACTCAAACATGCGTGCGTCAATCAAATCTGATTGTTTCATGCCACGGAGTAATTTGGATAGTTTCTTCTCTACAGCTGCTGTTTTATTCTTATCATTTTCCGCTTTAGTGAACTTTGATCTGTCGAGCAATAGAGATGACATTTTGTCAATATAATCTGTCTTATCTAACAAAACAATACCGGATCCTTTATCTGGCTTCGTCAATAACACGTTCGTGTTAGTTCGTAGCTCTTTTACAGCGTCTAAATGTTCCCGCTTTAATAGACTGCAATTCGGTACCTTGCTATTCACATATTTATAGAATGCATTCACAAGAGTAGATCTGCAGTGTTCCGCGTTAAATTCTGAAGATGGAACTAGTTCACCCAGTTGTTGGTGCAGGCTTCCAAACTGGACATCAGAGTCTAGTCGGTTACATTTAGATCTCGGAAAGTAAAAATTAACTAAACACGTTTCGCACTTGCGCGGAACTCATATTTTTTCTAACTGCACTGTTTCTTGAAGCATTTCGTATAATTTGTTAAAAGCAGCGGACAACAGCAGCTTATATAAAGCTCATAGTAAATTAATTCTCTTTCGATTGGTGCTGAATTTGTTGTGACCAATGTTTTAAAAAAAGTGAGTGGCAGTCAGCATCTTGCAAGTCGAGGGAGCCGTCGCAGTACTTCAAACCTTGGAGAACAGAATGTACCATTAACAAACTCATCTCTATCGTCACTGCACATGTACAAAGAAGGAGTGTCCGAACTGAGCGCCTCAATTATTTTAAGCCTTCGGTTTCTTTATCGAATCCCCATATCTGCAAGTAACCGGTAGGCACACACTATGCAGTACAACTGTTTGCAAGGAAAGAAAGAGCTAAAGCAAGTAGCCTGATAAATTGGTATAAGCATAGACAAGCATTTAGGTATATAGTATTAACAATTAAATATTACGGGGCCGTACAGCAAGCTGTCTACCTTTAGCTAATTCAGCTTCATAGTAACAGCGAATTGGCTAAATGTGAATATTCATCAGGACGGCAGGTGGTGATGCAGTATTGGTTGTGACAGATAGTCTATAAATAGTAGACCGAAGAAAGCAGCAGTTTGCATCCGATGAGCATCCCTCGTTAGCTGATGAGCTAGTGCATCTCTCGACAACTTTGATATGTGGACCTCAACAAAAATTTTCTGACTACGTCTTGATCTACCAATATGCTTCCACCACTGGAGTGAAAAACACTTAAGACTGGCTAGTCAGCTTTCTGACCAACTGTCAATTTGACAGCCAGACCCATCTAGTAAAACGTGGAGATATGCAAATTCTCTGTTGCGATTTCCACACGTTAATGTTCCGTATTGTTCTCCTGCTCACTATTAGCCAGATCAACCAGGTATAAGAAAACAATAAGGATACTACTGTCTTTGATTTGTTCATACAGTTACTATCTGTAATGACGGATTTCTGAGTGTGACTGCACTGGTGGTGGGCACCAGAAGTAGAAGGACACATACTGATGTCCTGTGTCATATTTCGAAGTCACACTCTGCTAACAATTTCCTCTGAGTTAAGATATACGCAGCGGTTTGCTATACAAACGCAAGGAGTTTGAATATGTTTATAGCTACCTTAGTCAATCAGCAAAGAATAGGACTTGAGAAGCTGGTCACCTTTATTTTTCCCCATGTGAAGTAAGCTTGCTTCAATTCTCATACACTATTTAGTTGCATCAGAAGGCACGGGAAGAAAATGACCGCCTGAAAATAAACTAGTAGTGGGAAAAAGTGACAGCTGCATGACCTGATACAACAAGTAGAAACACAAGCGGTGCAACACGAGGTATATTTATTATGTATACATAAT
>JTDE01001293.1:128506-143052 GCA_014338405.1 Paragonimus skrjabini miyazakii
CTGTCTTATAACTTGCGTGTACTTATATGCTAGAGGTAGAATGATGTTGACCGTTTTACTTCTATGTTAGAAGTGTTTTCTTCGCAGCTTGTGTGACACTCAATTGTTCCTGTCAACAGTAAGATGCTGTTCCGTATGTCCATGCTGATGGCAGTCAGATGCGCGTGTTCACCAACGTTCTGTCAGTGAAGGATTGCCAAGCAACGGACCTCGGACAAGAAACAATAGAGTTGCGGTAACATCTCTGCAAGAGGAGTTTACAACATTAATCGTTGTAAAAGATCGCCTTAAGCGTTTGGTAGTCGTTAGGTTCTAAAATATGAATCAGCAAGCCAGTTGTCGGCTTCGTCTCATAGATGGAGATAACTTTTAAAAAAGTATAAAGATCATTCAAAACAGAAGAATTCATTACTTTTCACCCCAATGACGAAGTTTTGTGGAGGCATTAACATGCGCAAATGAGATGTCTTTTACGCCGGAAGATAGTCTAAGAGAACGCTATCAACTGAGGCTGCCACCATACGGTTTAACGCGTGTTATGTAGCAATTTCGTGCTTTGGTTTTGAGAGTTGAAGTCATGGTTCACTGAAGCCTCTTGACTCATGTCTGCTTGTATTTTCCTTTTCCACGCGACTACTGTTATGCTTCATATTTTTTGGAGTCTACTGCGCCCTGTTGTCATTGTGGTGCTCACTTTTCAAAATTGGTGACCACATCAGGATGATAATCAGCATCAATCGACTTGATATATTAATGGTTATACTTTCAAAAACACCTCACTAAGCATGCCGGTGCAACCGGTTATTACTGGGTACGAATATGGCCATAAACTGTTACATACCCACATTTACACACACAGGAATGTGATTGCTAGTTATTTAGGCTTTTTCAAACCACTTGTAGACGACAATACTGACTACATCAGTTAGGCTGTGGAAAACCAGGGTTCTTGTTCTATCAGAGGAAAGGATACACCTAGACAAAAACTAGTTCTTTCGCTAATAAGTCTCAAGTGTCTTGGAAACGTTTTGATGAGTCCATTTGACAAACTTCCGTTCACATTCTCCTCTTCGACCAGGTTATTACGATACCCCTCTTACTGAAGTTCGTTGTCCCTTGCTGCCTCTATAGTATGCATGTCGCCTTTGTCACACTCAGTAGGAGGAATAAAAATATCGATCAACGGACTTTTTTAACATGTGACCTTGAAACATTTCAGTGTCACACGTGTAGCACCACACAGAAGCCGAATAATTGTGTTTTTTTGCTTGAAAATTGTGGTGCATGTTCTCGTATGTTGCACTATGCTACTTGTTTTCAGCTAGCTAACCATTTTCCATGTTCTAACTGATTGTTCCGTGCTAAGCCCAATGTGAGAAGTATACATATGTCAAATCCGACCGACTTCAGTGGTTGTCCCAAAATCTAAGTTATTACATACGATGATAAACAATTTATATTTCATTTCAGAGAGGACGTTTCTTTAGCTGTCAGGCAGTAAGTCTGCCCAGTAAGCTAGTCTAGACATACCGTGGGTCACAATAGTGATACACAATTGTCTTTAAAGCAAACGAATTTTGCTTTCCATCCCTCGCTAGTAATAACAGCAATCTTATGGAAGACAATGAATCAGTGGTTGACACAGAAGCTCAATCAGCGTACAACCATGGAGAGAACAGCAAGTTATGGATTAGGGGTTAAAGGAACAGAGAATTGGTCCAAGTTCTAACAAAATGTAGCAGTACATGCTCAGGCACCTTATAGATTATACAATCAGAAAAACATACATACTTTGTGATCTTTTGACATGAAGAGCATCAAAAGAGCGTGATAGCACGTGCAATATGCCTTCAAACAAACTTTTTGTGTTTCGCTTTGTGACCATTGATCGATACTGCATAACATCGTCTGCACAGGGAGTTGTAAACCTACTTCATTTTTGTAGGGAGAGGGCGGCAAACGTTGTTTTATTAAGCCCACAATTCAAAACTGAATCAGCATATCCAAAAGTACAAGCACAATCTCATATCAACGCTGTTCAGCTTGCATTCAGTTTTCGGGTGGAGAAGCTAAAATGTTCAAACTAGTAATCCGTTAGTTAAGTTGAGAGTGATGATAACAGTATAGTTGGTCTCGATAAACAAACGAGAAAACATCTTCCAATGACATGAAAAGGTGATGATACTGTTATCACCGCAAACGATTCTTGGCATGGGAAGTTGTGCATTGCACAAAATCCCGTAAAGGTTATGTTAAGACATAGGACAACGAACGCTTAAACTCATTTGCATGGCGGACGTGTACTCATACACATTGGGGACCAGTGTATCGTTATCCGCCTTGGCGACACGTCCCAAATGATACATGCACACCGTTCCAATAGTTGATTCTGGCCCATTGTCTTCCTGCCGTTGAACCTTCCCTCTTTAGTTCCCCAATGTATGCACTGTGCTACGCACAAACAAAGCTGTATGTTATGCAATAAAACGATCTGACAGTACGGCTACCGTGTTTGTTCTGAAGGCGATCGTGCAAGTTGTACACTACTCACACGCGAATAGGACTGAGACTTTAACTTTGATCATTTAGTTCAGCCTAATACTAGGTCAGTTCTGCAGTGGTCAACATGGTTGCTACATGAAACTGTGACCAAAGTTCTACTCCGGCTATGGCAGGAATATGCACCACTAGCGAACTCTAACAACAGTGAAACTGGAGTCTAGCGCTATTTTCTTCAGTATTTGACCGGGGATTCTACAGAAATGTAATGGCTGCGATCAATTGTGAGTGATCAATTATATGTACCAAAATCTCCTACCACGCCCTATTAATCAAAAACACTAGTGTTTTCCCCTGTTTGATAAATAAGCTGAACATGGTGCGCAGTATATTGTGCCAAGAATTTCACGTACTGAAGTGTGAGTAGTATTCAACTGCCGTTAGTTTTGGCAACATGTTAACGGATTTTTAACTTAAGAAGTTTGTGTTCTACAGGGATATTTGACATTGAAGTACAACTTACCTAAAGAAGTAGACAAAATACAAACAGGATTGTGAAGTGAACACAACCTCACCTTTGACCAACACGTTCTGAGTAAAGGTTACCAGATGTAAACAAGATATTTCCCATATTTCTATAAATACGACTTGCATCCATCTTCCTTATCTGCTGTTTATCGCACGTTGCATAGCATCAACGTCAATCCTCCGCTTTTCTTTAAAGGGAGGGATTGTAAGAGGGACTCAACCTATTAGCACATGTGTCCCATGGTAGGATACTCCTATAAGTTACCTAGGATGTTCGTATCAGAAATGCATGTAGAACAGTTCAGACTATGGATATCACTGCACGGAAGCCACCGTCAGGATAGGTTTGATATATGTGCTAACAGCTTGTCTCTCCGAAGGCTGAGGGTTCCATTGTGAAGAAGCGCATCAAGGTTCATCAAACGACTTTGGTGTAGGTGATTGTACCATAGATGTTTCTAGCCGTCCAGCATTATAAGCTTAATTGTAGTGGTGCACAAACTAAGAGAGAAGCCGACTGGAAAATCTATGAGAATGCGACAGCTGCGATCAATTGTGGGTGATGTTCAATCTATATGAAATCAAAACCCCCTACTACTCATCAGTAAGAGAGAAGCCTTGACACGACTCGATGCATTGCGACCTTTCTTGTTGGTTAGCAACTCGTACCACTGGTACATTCGACCGTCAGGGTGTAGCATGTTTAAGTTGCTTAGCCATCAAAAATTGCATCCTTTTAACGATCAAACCATGCCCATGTTATCAGACAGTTCACATGGAATTTCATTTACAAGACTCAGTATTCTGCACTAATGGATTTGGAGTTTCAAGATCCTCTTCAACTAGGAAGCACTTGCTGTTGTAGTTCAAAAAGAATTCAATGAGATCGTTTGTGTAAACGCACCATTCCTCCTCCAGTTAGCTCTAACGTATTACAGGAATGCAATTAAAAATTGTTCATACTCCTGTTGAACTAGTTCCATCGTCTGGAACTCTTTACTGCACTCACTGCCGTATCGGAATAAGTCAAAAACATCTCTTTTATCTTTTAAGTTAGTTGCATTCCCTAGGATCACACCAATTAACCATCAATAAAAGACCCCGGATTTTTGTCGAAAACTAAAGTGACGAACTAAAAGTGGTGAAAATTATTCTAAACACCAATTAATGGGCGGTCATTAATCACCGAATGTGTGATCGGAATTACGACACCGTAAAGTTCGTCTGACGGTTATAAACGCCAAGAAACACACAGCAAGGTTGCATTTATTTCTCACCCATTCTTAATCCTCTCAGAAACCTGTAAGGCTAGGTTATGTTGAAACCAGCGCAGAAAATATGAACAATAGTCTGCAAATAATACCCTACTCGGTCATGTTGACTAAGGATCGATTATATTTTAATAAACGGGTGAACTGGGAGTATCCCATCCAACTTGAAACCTCGTAAATAACATTTTCACAATAAATTGGATGTTCGTGACTAAAATATTCAGTGATAACTGTTAGTCCAATGCCTCAGCATAACCACTACTTGATGATCACCGGCAATTTACCGTGGGTGACGTCACTACCAGCTGGACCTGACTAACACGTCTAAAGTCAGTCCAAAACTGTTCTATAAAACTGTTACGTCTACCACCAAAAGCAGTGCCATCATCTCTAATTTGCATCCTACAGGTGGGATAACCTTCTCAAATGTAGAAATCGCCATGTCTGTTGGAATCCAGTCAGAATGTGTTCGCCAACAACTTTCCAGTATGAAGATATTGTTACAGCACTACTGACGCCGTGAGAACAGCTACTGTCACGTCACACAGCTTGTTTCACCATCTATAATGGCTTTGTAGAAATTAGTTTCCGGTTCTCGATTTCACCCCTAACTTAGTGATAAGTAGTGCACCACTGTTGTCAAGGCCATTATGTGAACTTTTCAATTGGCTTCTGCTAGAAAGCAGTTTACAAAAGTCCACAAAATGTACACAGCGTCACCTGTCTTTAAAAACAGTAATTCTAGTGTAAAGCTTTGCAATTATCATACAGAAGATCCTCTAATACTGTGACTCACCAGTTACTTCCGGGGTAGCTGTTTGAGTTTTAAGGTAAACAGAGCTCTTATAGCTCGGTGTTGTGCGTTCACATGTGGGTCACAGGGTTCCATTCTAGCATCTCTGTTTTTTATTCTGTTTGTGCTGGAAACTTTACGGCTTGTCAGTTTTCCATTGCTATTGTATACTAATGACTGAAACTTGGCCCGTAAATGACAAGGAGTCTGAAAGTTAAAAGTCACGGATCGATTTATACTCAGTACATCACCCAGCCTCAAAAACACCGGCCCTTGATGAACCAGTGTCATTCAGGTTGTACAAATTAAGTTATCGGAAGCGAATAGGTGGATACTACCACTCGCGAGCGTGACCTGCGCACTAGTGCTTCAAGTAACCTCAGCTAGTCTACCAGCAGTAGGTCAATGAACACGAGGGCCAACTCGGTACCCTGGTTCATCACCAGACAGATTGGATGGGTTAACTATTATGCTCATTTCGTTAGTGCACTCCAATCTTGGGCTTTATATCCAAGCTGATCATCTTCAGTTTATAAAGAACATTACTTTTATTGAAAGGGTACAGTGCAGAGCAACGGAATTGGTTACAACACTATGTTTTCTGCCTACCCAGCTAGGATGCACAAACTAGAACTGTTCTTAGTGCGCCACAGGCATATCAGAGGAGGCTTGATTTTAATGTACAAGATGGTCTATCGACCCAAAAAGCGCTTAAGAAAAACACTTATGTTCATCGGAAATAACCGCCCCATGAGTAACTCGCTAAACCCATAGCATTAAATGAGCAGCTTAACTTACAAAATATACACTTCCGGCGTCAGAATTTGCCCAATTTAGAGAAAATCACCAGAGTTCATCGTAACTGTATAATCGATAGTCTGGTACAACTGCAAACATGGCATACCTACTCAGGGCACCAAACCAAATGCTCGAATAATTTGATCATCCGGAAACTTGCTGTGTAATGAAGACTTTCTCGTTTTATCACTGTTGTCTTTTGTATGTTGTATTGAGGTTGTTGTAAGTTCAACTGACGGTGGTTGAGTTTATTTTCCGCCTTTTATCTTATGATTTTCTGTTTCACGGCCTGTCTATTGTTGGCTAGTTGAAAAGGAAACAATCCTCCAACTTCCTCTCTTCAAACTGTCCTACACAGATTCTGATGTGTATAAGTGTTCTCAGCTTCCATTAGTCCGTAAATTTCTTACGAAGCTTACAAATCTTGTTTCTCCTACTTCTTAATCTTCTGTTTATTTGCCTTTAAACATTGAAGCTCAGAATACCAGGTGTTGCATAATATGGTTCTATGTTTGTGCGACAAATTGAAAACCGACCAAGATATTGCATAAGAAGTTAGCAGCTTCATAATTATCGTGCATGTTGTGTAGTATCAACACATTCATCATTACCGCGAAAACGTATTCGATAAAGACCAATAATGGCAGTCCAATTTGCTTGCCGCTGATCCTGTGCCCACGTCTATAAGTCGACATTTTAGCCCAAAACACAGTGCCGCTTTTGCTCAAATTCTCCAGTTCTGACCGTCTGGCTGTTTGTTCGTTGCATGTTTTCACTTGTCATTTCCAGCCTGTTGGCTCGATGCTCTTATTGAAGACCTGCTCAATTTAATGTGTTCCCTTTGATCTGCCGGTTATTGATGCTGACTGTGCACACCGGCTGCGTTCAGATATTGCGCTAACTGTAGGACTAGATGTCCACCTGACCTTTACGAACTGAATAAAGAAGTGGTCAGCAATTTCGTCTCACTGGCTTGTGTTCTAGAGTTTTAGTATCAAAGAACATTTCAAGAACATTCCACCATTGATGAGCGAAAATGAAACTAAACCTCAACTTTAGGATTTCTTTTAAAAAGAGGGCCAGTCTGCCGGTTTATCTGACTGCGAAAGCTTCCATGCAGACGAGCGTCGTCAGTAAGTAGTTACTAAAATCATCAGTTGTTTTAATGGGCCAAATACTCGTTGACTGGTGGTAGTTTACGGACTAGTGTTTGGTTGCCCCATTTTGAACGCCTTTTCTGCTGGCTGATCTATGTATCTAGTTAATCCACATTCAAGGTGAGGGAGCTAGTTTATTGTAATTATGTGATTAGCCTTATAAATTCCAATCATTTTGAGTGCGCTTTTTGACGTTCTTTAACTTCAAAGTTAGTCCCGTTAGCCCGACCCTCCGAATAAGCGTTACTGGAACTGTTGATCACGCGTCACTGAGTGGATTATCCCAAATCGCAAAGCGCGACTTAGTTGTTAATGCACCCGTTTTGTGTCAAGACTGCACGTGGTGAGTGCTAACAGAATGGACAGCGCATCGCAAAAAATAGGAAGTCCAAGATAATGTGCAAGTCGTATAAATGACGAAACTTAGGGCCTCAAACGATAATTTCCTAATTAGGCGGGTTTGCCGAGGACGAAAGCATTAAGCTGCTTATGTATACTGTAGGTCACATAAGACTGCTAGTGTCTGCTTGGAATCACCCAGACAACATAAATTAATCGAGACTGTTGACGAGAGATTTCTCCATAGGCCTTTGAAAGTAAGGCATCAATTTCAGCAAGTGATATGTTGTTGTTGAAAATGATTGAGTGCAGGAAGACGATAAGAATAACAATGATCCGTCCTCTTTGTCATAGGTGCGGAATGTACACAGAAAAGTAGTTTTGCTTGGACTGTGTCATATTGCACTTGATGTTTTGTAGATGCAGGCAGACATACGGACATACAGTTTTAGGTAGAAGTGGCTTATTTTGTTGTTAGCCGATGGGAGTGGAAAATATGGGTCGCTGAGACTGACTAATTGGAAACATGCAAGATGCCATTGTTTGTAACTGCCAGTTTGCACTGCCTTGTAATTGAGAACTTCACAAAAATTACTTTCATCTGAGATGGAACTTTGAGACATCTTCAAGTAATATACTATCGGCATAATCTCTCTACCACTGGCTGTATACAAGATCTTATGAAGCAGAATATCGGATAAAGAAACCCCACCTTCTGGTTAACGTGAAATGGGAATCCTAACAACATAAGAACGAGCTAAACATGAACGACTGAAAGAGCTTCTAGGTAGTTCTCTGTTATGGCAAATAATGCTGAACCAGCCGAGTGATTAAACAAGCACACTATGCTAGCAATATTGGTCACTGTTAAGTAGTCTAACACTACCGATAAATTAGAAATATTTTACTCGGCTGGTGTGGCAATTTGTGGAATAAACGGTGTTTTATTGCTGCTATCATAAGTTAAGTTTCATACAAGAAGTTATAACATTTCCCGAGAAAAATGATAGCAGGATTTCGTGGGGAGCTCAATCGACGATGGTTCAAGTATCAGTTATTACCTTGATAGGTAAGCTCAAGTCACAGACATTTGACAACAAACCTATTCCACTTCAATGTTACATCGAGCTATCAGTTTAGATCGTATGGATATTAGCACATTAGGTTGTAGATCGACCTGCCTCAGGCTCGGAATTTTGGATCCCAGTGTAAGCACTGGAGGTGGGTGGCATTAGTATGTAACACCAGTCGAGTCAACCCCGTTCAGAGAGATTTCTTCAAATTCATACCTATGGATTAAGTAATACCGAAGCAGAATATGACAGACTGGCCACACGGTAGCAAAATTGGACAGAAGGGGTGTTTAACTTCAGCCAACGCAAGGAAAATCGCTGATTAAAGTTGATTTGAAAAACATGTGCTAATGGCTTTTCCAGTAACTAGGCTTAAGGTCAATATTGCGGCTTTCAGGGTTGTGCCTCATGCTGTCAAAGGACAGCACCAAACAATCGATGAAGATACCACCCACAAGCGCACAGGCCGCTCGGTTGACCCTAACAATGTTCTGCAAAGTTTCTACATGGCATCGTGGTTAACCCAACGTTTGTGAGTTTTAAACGGATAAAGGTACATACACGGCGAAGAATCCTTGTGGTCAAGCAAATGCTAGGGTTGTAAAATATAAAACACTCTGTTCTAAAAGTGCCAAACTGCTGCCTACTATAATGTTCAGAAGTAGGGGAATTGGGTGCATTTTCGTTAAGCTCAGCTAAATGTGCACAAAAACTGTCCGTTAGTTTTCTGTTGCCATATTATTATTATGTATATATATATATATATATATATATATATATATATATATATATTAAAGACGGCAAAAGAAGGAGAAATCATGTTTGCAGGGTCAAAATTGGAAGAGTACATGAGAAATATCCTAGTAAATGATATCAGTTCGTAAGTCGAGTTGGTACCACGAACTGACAGTTATTAGCCATTCAAATTTCAGAAACGTACATGAAACCTCTGCGCGTGGCTGATTCAAACCGCTATGCTGTCTGCGTATTGATAGCCGAAAGCAAAATCGATTATAAACGGAAAAAACCGAAGACAAAGGAAATCGATAAAGGTGTGTTACTTCGGTGGGAATGCCCACTAGCTAACCAAGTGTGATACGACTTGGTAGTGCACGCAAACACTTTTCGGAAACACATCATTAATATTGCTTACTTGCAAAGATTAGTCTAACAATGGATGTCTAGATGAATAACCCCATACTATGAGGCGTTAAAGATGTGAAAATTTGAACGGAAAATGTGTTTCATCTTTTTACAACATTTCATTTTGTTACGTACAAATACGTTATCAACAAAATTGTGAAAAGTGTGAACGATGCGTCACAAAATCAGCATTGTTGATAGTATGACAAGCCAGTCTGAGCCACCCTGAACTACAGTCAAGTTTCACTCTCCTAGGAAATATACACTTTTGGAATTACTAGTCTAATTAATTGGGGGAATGCAAACACACCTTTAAGTAGACTCATTCATTCTATCACTTGGGCTTAAGTGCAGTCCCGGAACGACGCACCACAATTGCATGACTGACTCAATAGCTACAAAAAGGGGGTTTTAAATACACTTAAACTAAAATCAGTACATTGTTGCGAACATTCACCTTTTCGCATTAGTCTCCTTTTCATCTTTCATCCTGCCCCGAAGAAGTATGAGAGAGGACGGAAATGAAATAAAAACGCATAGTTAATGTGTGTGGGAATGATGGTTTTCAGGTGGTCAGCTAACAGTGGTCTAGCGCTGGTCAATTAACGAGGTTTGAGGCTGAACAAATATAAACTTAGCTTTTGTGTAATTGTTCCAACTAATTTAACCTAATTTATTCTGTGTACCTGTTTAACTGTATGGTCAGCTGTATTTGTATGCACTACTGTGTGACTGAATTATGTTCAAACTGTCTCTGGAACTGCATATATTAGCTTGCACAACATAATGCACTAGTTTCCGGTTCCACTACTTTCAGAAGTGTCCCAAATAGGGCGTTTTACCCATATTGTGAATTTCAAAAACTCCTGTACTTAGGCTAGGTTCTTATCCTAAAGTGATTAACAAGTTTGCTTGATGACAAATGACCACAACTGACATATGACTATAGATATCATATCCAGCCGGCCCATTACTGATGTGATGTAAACCCAGTCTCCTAAAGTGAAATCGTTAATTGTTTGTCAAATTCTTCTTACGTAACCAAAGGCAAAAATAAGCTTGTAATCCGAAACTTAAGAACTCACCTGCTCCATTGAGAGCTCAACCGGTGGTGCGGAAACTCCATCTGAATCCTGTGATGATGGCTCATCTTCTATGGTGTGCGATTTTTGTGCGGGACCGACCACGCGTATCATACACGCCATCACCTAATGCAGACAGATAGAAGTCGCGGAGGCTAGCTGCCCGGATCTATAGCCTAACTGCGACCGTATTGGTAGTGAATATTTATGGGGTCATTCTGTACTGGTTGAACGAATGAAATTTCAGCACGTGGAACGAACCAACCAAAACCAAAGTAAAAGTGGCCAATCAGCTGGCAGCGACCCGTAAGCTGACCTACAGAATTGAACCTGGGCACAGTCTGTGGTGATGTGCACATTAACCCACGTACACAATTAACAAGGGATGTAGATGTGTAAACTGGCTTAACTTTAAAAACAGTTGTCCTTGAAACAACTAGTTCAGAGACAAAGTTTTTAATGGCATACTTGTCAGCCCATGTTTATCATAAGCTGGAGTCTTTCACATGAGAAAAATTATGGCTGGACAATTTGCTGTCTACAGGTACTGATAAATATGAGCAAGAATAAGCCCTTCTAGGATAACAACGCATCAAATGTAACGGGTAAAGTAACAGACAGACAGAATACGCTGGATGATGGGCAGCTGTTCAACAGGACAGATTATTATGTGTTACTGGTCTTCTGTCAGCTAACAATTTGGAAACTGAGAAGTGTATAGATTACACTGTTTTGGCATAAGTACAGCATCAAAACAACTAGGTACACCTTCACTTTCACTTTACGCTTCATAGTTGTTTTGTGGTCTGAATGGTTTGTGTAATTGCGCGAAAATTCTAACAGTCATCTTCATCTGACAGTGTAAACTGTCAGGAACAAACGAACACATATTAGTTTGGTAGCTATGTGATGTTATTTTTTTCACATAACGTGATACTTTGTATCAAAATATGTAAAACCTAGATGCTAAGCTTTAGCAGTGGTGTGGCATATAGGGTGCATATATGGTTACTGTTGTAATAGTTCTAATGCGAATCATCTTATTGGATGGAGATGTTCATTGTCCATTGGTCAGGTATACATTTTTGAAGTAAAATTCAATCATATTCAAGACGCTGGCGCAGTAAACCATGTTCATTTTGAACAGCTTTGATTCAACCAACTTCTAACCACTGTTTGAACGAGAGAAAACGATGGACGGAATCTGCCGTTGGCCCGAAAATTAAATAAGCCTTTTTCGACAAAATGACACCTGATGCACATATTAGTTGAAAACCAGTGTTCCGCTACACGTGTGGTACAAACTTATTGCTTCCAACCGATACCGGCACACTAATCCTCCTTAGTCTTTATGAGTAACTACCTCAAATCACTTCTTTTTGCTGTTGCAGACATTAGTATGGAATGACAAATACTGCATTCACGACGTCATCCTATGAAAATAAGGAATGGTTGTCGAAATCTTTTTCTTATTAGCCTGTCACAGTGACTGAAACCAAAAGACACTTGTACATAGTACTCAGTACAAGTGTTTTGTTATTTACCAGGTGTAATTCCACTCACCCATCGCATATCCAGTGTAGATCCCGAAGAAGAAAATCAGGAGGCGTATGAATGGAGCCCCCTTTGATCAAGCCCACCATTACTGATTAGGCGGATGGTAGGCTGGTTTGAAAATCAAACTGATATATGGGAGACAAAAATACGGAAACTCCAGCAGTAAGACATAAACTAGGAAGAAGGATTTTGGAGGCAACAAACAAGTGGTTCAGAACAAGATTACATAACATTGAACTCCGGGTAGGATGAAGAAAACAAACAGCTGAACTTGAACCGAAAGACCAGTAAGGCATTCATCATAAAATTCACTAACAGTGATAAAGAAAACAGATTTTCCAAACACTGAAATACTCTGGAGAACAGACACGACCGTGAATGAAGGCAAGCTGACGCTCAATCAACCTCCTCAGCTAGGACAGGTCCATGGGATGGTAAACGAGCGGAATCCGAAGCAACTTAAGACAGGTAAGCAAAGTCCTGGTGCTAGTAGGATGCGACATTAGAATGTTATTCGAAGAATTCTTTTGCGTCGTACTATTAATTGTAGATCTCGGGAGGATGCAGTTCTTAACCGGACGTTCTGGAGGAATACGATCTGGAGGCATGTCCGAAGGTCCACTGTGACACTTGCGTGGCCGGGAACTGAAGTGCGCAAAATTGAAAGAAACAACTGGTGCTAGGTGTCGTGATGACGGGACTATATAATACTTTGCGTGGAATCACACCGTCGGTGAACGTGTCGTCTTAGATTGGTGGGTCGTCAGTATGTTCACAACATACTGTCACCGACGTAAAGACAAGTACGTTAGACGCAAGTATGTTAGCTCCTATAGATATGTTTATGTAATAATTGAAAGGAACACACTGAACAGTGAACGACGTATTGTAGCATTTCACATCCACATTAGGGTCAGTTAGAAAAAAAATAAATGAGTACGGGAATGAGATGGCTCAGTCACTCACCGTTTTCGTCTGTGTTTTCCCGTATTTCGTTTCGGGAACATTGATGCTAGCATAGCGGCCGTCTATATCTACAACTCGACCATGCCAGATACCACACTTAACGACTCAACCAGGCCCTGTATTTTCATGTCTCAATAAACATAGGTCGTCTTATTAAGCTTCTGGAATTTGTGCCTGTCTTGTTTCAACGTCGACGCAGATCATTCACTGAAACTAAGGACAGATATTATTCGCAAATCATCGGTTTGGATGGAAATAGGTGAGTTTTGGTACCCAGTCAAACCAATGTAACATAAGATTCCGGTACTGTTTATCAGTTATTATCGAACTACGGAGATATAGTTAAACATTTCCTAGTGATGGGAGTAGAATCATCTTAAAAATTGTACGTAGTAAGTGAAATTATGTAGGTGCAGATGAACTGCATAAGAAAGATGCATTAAAATACTTGGGGAATGAAATAGTTATATGAAACCAACCGGAACGTGACCTAAGAAATTGTTAGCCCTGAGATCAACTGCAATAACTGAATCATCCATCAACAATGTGACTGTCACCTCCTGGGGTCGGTTTTACACCGAATGGCAACTTACCGTATTCGAGAAGTTCTTCGTGTGTTTGTGTTGATACTGAGCAATGCTTTGAAACAATGTACACCTTTCGCCTGACAAGCTTTCATTGGCTCTGGTTTTGTCAAGCATCTGTTTTCTTTTAACTTTGCGAACAGATCCTCTCGCATGAGCAGTAGACATTGGCCTGTTTCGACAGAATTTTCGAGTCTCATTGAAGAAATCGTCGCAGTTCCATTAGCTATTCTAACAACGCACCCCGCGCTTCATATGCTACGTTTGATTGGTTGAATACTGTCAGCCTCCTAGAGCGCATCCAGTCTTCAATCAACAAATGGAAGCGCAGCATAAGGCACTGGACGATTAAGCAAAATGTCGGCTCCGCGTCTCGGTGTCGTACAAGATTGACTGTCGCCAAGGGTGCCCACAGAAACTGATGCACATCGAGTGTTCGGCTGTAAATGCGTCGCTGCTGGAACTGTGTCTCCGGAAAACGAACAGAACTAACATTCAGACATCCCTAGGTCGGACTACTTTTTGCAATAGCTTCAAGCCTTGTATGCTTGAAACTCGCACTCAATCGAATCACCTGTACCTGACGGATTATCTAAGGATGTGTTCAGAGGCGCGTCATGAGGTATGTATGTGAGAATGATTTTCAAATTCCACTTCGCTTTTGACCAGTTACAACCCAAAATTATAAGTAACAGTTTCGACTGATGGTTTGAAGTGGGGCACTAATTCAAGAAATACAGCTTTATGTCTCCTACG
>JTDE01001294.1:0-13379 GCA_014338405.1 Paragonimus skrjabini miyazakii
GCTAACCAGCATTGGCCAGCTAGACACAAAGGCCTCACTCACACACCTACTGGTCTTATTCCTTCGGGTTTACACCGGATACGTGGTGTGTGAGTGGATCTGCAAGCGGTGCAGCGCAAGCCACTTGCGGTGATGGTTTAAAGCGCAGGCGTCCTTTTGCTTCGGCCACTGTGACAGGCTAATCCGTTTCGAATGCCGCCAACCATCTTAGTCTTAAGATGTTGTGCAGGTAGATCTTTCGCGTTGTAGCACTGAGTTCGCGTATGGGGAAGAGTTAACGTTGAACCGAATGACCTGCAGGGATACGATTCGGACGGTTGTCCGCGTGTTCAACGAGCACTTACTACGTGGCCCAGGACGAAAGAGCGCGGTACGCGAGAGTACTGTCAGTACCATAGGTCATTGTGACATCACTATATGGCGCTGTGATGTGTGCGACTGCAAATGAGCTGGCCGTCTTGGATTTGTAGGTCACCAGCCTATTCATAGAGCACCACCGGCCAAGAGACGACTAGCACGTTAGACTCAGGTAGGTCATATCAATATATCCATTTTATTTCTGTTAACGATTGCATCGACCAAAACCATGGTCGCTGGGCAATTAATCCGCTCCTCCTTTCAGAAAATTGGGTGTCTGTGGTCTTCAACCCGTTCTTTTCTCCAGCTTTGTTGGTGTTTTGTTTGACGAATGGTTTGCCTACTCTTTTCGTAGTCCAACCTGAATTTCGTTTCGCATTCTAGCTTTATATAGAATGCACTAGCACGTACTTCTTCACTGATATGCTTCTTGTATTAAACTTCACACATTTTTCTTCTGGGTTTAGATCTTACCATTACAGTCTCTCTCTGGTATTTTTCTAGAGATAAGGGTTTCCTTTTCCTGCTGGTCAATTGATTGGCTAACCATCATTGGCCGGCTGGACACAAAGGCCTCACTCACACACCTAGTGGTCTTATTCCTTCGTGTTTAAATTAGATACGTGATGTGTAGGTAGAACCGCAAGTGGTGCAATGCAAGCCACATGCGGTGATGGTTAACGCGCAGGCGTCCTTTGGCTTCGGTCATTGTGATAGACTGGTCCGTTTCGGATGCCGCCAACCATATTCAGAAGTTGGCGAATTTATTATGTCGCCTCAACGTCGCCACGAACGTATGGCAACTCTGTTCTCTTTCCTCTATTAAAATGTTAGGTACTAGTTTATCCACAGTTACGTACTTCAGACATCACGATGTTTCTATCCCCGGAGTTTGAGTAGGCTACTGTGCACCAAATCTCTTGTGAGGGCCGGGCAGAACGGAGTGACAGTTACTTAATCGGGTCAACGAACACATTTCAGTTTGGGTTCGCAAAACGATCACGTATATCACAGTAGCTGGCTCATTTCAGAATGTGACAAGTCACAAGGAACCAGCCTCATCGATCGCCCAACACTTGTTGGTTTGTCGACTTCAATTGAACCTGGAGAAGGCGTTTCTGATATGGTGTGCAACAAAAATCGAAGGCTACTCCGGTTCTGGGAGACGGTAGCAGTTAGCAAATGAAAGCCACCTCTCTGCTTGCAGATAGACTTGTTCGTCAGTACCAGATTGTCCTGGTAACTGATGTGTATGGATGTGTGAGTGTGCGTGTGTTTGTGTGGTTGTTGATTTTGTTGTTTAGCTTCACAGTGCCCATTGAACTTTGCCACTTAAACCCACAGACTGCAGTATGTACCTGATGAGATGCAGCGAGAGATACATTGTGAGATACATTGAGATATACATTGAGAGATACATTGTACAAAAAACCGTTTTTGAATTCTCTGTTCAAATTTGTTACGAGCAGGGGTTACCTTGCTTATTACACAGAAGTATGAATATCAGAATTTAACCTGGCCTAGTCAGGTTAGCAAACTAACCCTGCATAAGTCTATAATGTAGTCGCGCCTGCCAACACAGAGGTACATACACTCTCTGGGTCACGTCGATCAGTAGCTTTACAACGATGTTCACAGGTGACCGTAGACCATGACCGACTGCAGCTGGCTACTGAAGCGTCCTTGTGACTGATTGGTAGTGCGGAGCTTGGAAGTCGTATCCACTACTGGAACCAAATAGATAGGGTAAGAAAATACAGTATTTTCGTAATGGAGTGTATTATCACAACCGTTGTTCACCCACCCAATTGGTAATGAACAGTCGCATTCAGAAACTATATGGAACTGTATGTTAACTGAAGACTGGTTGACACGTCCGAGGTTTCACTTGGTGATTGAACCGTGTTGTGGTGTATTTTCATTCCGTGTTGTACAGTTCGTGAGCTTCACTGAGACGTTACAAAATCTCACAACAAAATTCCAAGTCTCATGTGGCACTACTGATGTTTGTGACTTCGTTATCTAGTAACGTTCTTCTGGTTCACTCTGTTGGTCTTTTTAACCACATTGGTGCACTTATAAGGCCCAATGGAAGCTTCTTCAAGAGAAGTGTAAACAACTTGGTTACTTTATTTCAACCATAATTTCATTGAGCGCTTTTGAATACCTCTTACACAACTAGACTAAACAATTTCTACGTAAAGTTCTTATGTTCTTTCAACTCCTGTTAAAATGTTGGTTAAAGAAGCAAGCAAAGTTTCTTCAGAAAGTAAACATCACATTAACAGTTTGATGGTAAAGTGATGTTGCAGATCAATTTTCACTGTACCAGTTTAGGAGGAAGCGCACGTTTTGCCTCACTATACACGTATGAACGCAGTAGACGTGATTTTTTACCACAGATAAAGTTAGTAACGCAGCTTAATCCGTTGGACAGGTGTTTCAGAAAGCAGGGATTGTCTAATCACTCTTGGATGAAAGCAGTCAGCTATAAGCACTTTTTGGGGACCCAAGTCCAAGTTTTTCAAATGGGATTCATGGTGGAATGTTAAAGGTCAACAACCTGCTTTTTTCAGGACTTTCTGCACTAAGGTTCGACCAGAATTGCTTTTCGGTTTTAACTGCGCTTTAGAGTATGTGGAACACCGTTTAGCAGGCGCTTGCCAATTGATTCTACCGTCAAGTGTGTAACTCATTTTACGATTGTGCTCCTTTAAACTATAATTTTTAGATGGCTATACATGAGTACTATTTCATTAGACCCTCATATTTTCAAGCCCTGTTTTAACAAAATGGCAGCTCTTGAATTTGACGCTAGAAGTAGCAAAGGTCACACCATCAACATGAATTCACGAGATCTAGTTAATTCTCGAGGCCATCTCTTGTGATAAAAGGAAAATAGTTTCACATGAAGTCCGTTCATCCTAAGTAAGTTCCCCAGTATAATGTGTTCATCTTGGCACACAGCTTTCAAGTTTTGTACACAAATAAATGAACAAAAATGACTGGATTACTTGAAGAAGTTTAAAATGACTTTGTTTACAAAGCCTTTACCTGAAGTCATTAGCCTAATATCAAGTTTATTGATAGAGTGTAGAAACAGAATGGGGCATCTGACTTGAATATCAAAGTAGTTTTGGATAAACAGGTCAAACTGTGCATTCATGGTGCAATTCACGCTAACCCGATCCGACCAAAATTAATCGACGTGCCAGAAATCCTGTTTTTGTTGTCAGGTTCACATTCGTGGAAAAATGTACATAGTACACTGAGGCATAAAACTCCATCGGGATACTGTACCTGCTTAACATAATAGGCAGCTTCAGAACCTCAACTGGTAGGACAACTTGTTATGATAACTGCGGAACCATCCTAAATATACCGGCACATTGCAATAGCTTCTGCGGAATGGTCTCTATTGTCACATGTAAAAAATAGCCATGCAGTCTTAACCACAGTACACTTCTTTGAAAAGGCAATTTGATAAAGCGTTTCGTTCAGTACTGAGCTTAGCATTAACTATCACGTCAGTCGTCCCACTCAGTGAGTACAGTCTTTCACTCGCTTCCTCTTTTACGTTCAACGTGTACGCACCCACGAATAAATGATACCCATCACACTATTTCAGATAGTGCAAACTGTAGAATTTAAACAGCTCTTCCATTTGATATGCCCTCTCGAAGCATACAAATTGCCTATCATCACACTTTGCAATCAATGTTGTGTACACGCACAGTTGATTACTGAAATGGTGACTCATTTAGTCTGTCCTAAACACGGCTGTGCATAATACACCCCATAGCGCCACGTGTGTCACACGCAATCAAGTTTCCAACCCCACGCTGGATTTAGGAGCTGAGACGCGCGAAGGCGTGTTCCAACATGACATGCCAAATGTGGCAGTGCGCGTTAGAACACGACCAAGCATGTGAAGGCAAACACAGCATAAGCACGTGTGCTCGCTTGTCTCAGTTTGGATAAAGAACGGATTTGACATGCTGACTGCAGGCGTGACAAGTCCAACAATCACCCGAGCAGACAGTGAAAACCTATTGATCCAATGTGATCAGACTAATAACGGCGGGACGCAGGAGAAGGTATAATGGTAAACAAGCCATTAAATGAAGGTATATCAACCAACCGCGAAAGTGAGAAGATGGCCATTACAAAGCACGTTTCCGTGGCAACGCCATGTTGGTCGAAATGGGTGCCTGTTGCCTGGTGGGTATGGATGGTCCGTAACTCACCAGATGTTCCGAAACTTTGTTCGGGCGCCAAAATCCGGACTACATACCAAAGGACTTACCCAACGGCCACGATGCCTAACCAAGGCGGATGGGGGAACGAACAAAACACACCGCTGAAACGATAGCCAGATTAGCTGGCTGTGAGCGTGTGGGGGAAGGGAGGGTTTATGTACATTTCCAGTAAAATAGCTCGGCCCCATCGTTCCAGTGCTTTGGCCACCACGGTCAACCATAGGCTCACACCTGGCTGTCCACACACGTCTCTATAACTGTTTCAACGTTTGAAAAGCAATACTAGATTAGGAAACAGCATGCGCCGGTTAATAAGAATGAACAAAGTAAAAATATGACATTCCCCTAACGGATTGTGAAATCACGATAGTTTTTCACCAACCGATAGATGATATGAAGCTGAATTCATGAACGAAACAGATTTACAAATCACTAACAGACTGACGAGAACCTAACAATTTTTCCATGGAATCTGAGACACGTCATTTGATCACTTTGTCTGTGACGAAAACAACTTGTTACCTTACCGAGATCGGCGTGAACAGTTTGTTCAAAAATGTTATCCGGGTTGAGGTGCATTGATTTCTGGAAACTTCCTTTGTCCTGAAGAACGATGTATTTGTTTAGTCTGCGTCGACACTTAACACACATCATACGAGTTTAGCTTAGATGAGTATGAACTAGGAGAACATGTTGATACACGTGAGTACTGGCTGAACTGGGTGGGACAGGGCAAGGGGCGTAATGCATTCCTTACAAGTATCATGTTCGTTCGCAAGCTGACCTCTCTAGGGCTGTGCAGACAGACTGTAAGTGTAGCTGCTTCAGATATAGGTTTATAATCCATACTTTCATTTCACTAAGGGCACATCATACCTGTGTGCCCTGGGGTGACGAATTCGATCTCTTTCTCTCTGTGTACATGTGTGTGGCTGTCTGACTCTGTTCATGTTGGGTAATGTTGGATCACACTATTCTCAGTTCAGTTTGTCGGACAGCGGCAGCGCACAGCTTTGTCTGAATGGGTTTGCCATGGTGGAACCACGTCAAACCACCACCAAAACATCTATTCTACTGTGTTCCACTATACACACGAAACAAATTCCTACCTTATCCGCAGTATGCTGTATCGTATTCTGTTCATAGATTCGTAGGTTGTTACAGTAGGGAGGAAGGTCTTTGCTTGTGCGTTCCTGTCTCTGTGTTAATCGGCGAAAAACTGTGTTGGATGGTTTATAGGTGTAAAGAAAAAACGAGTGGAACGAAATAAAAAGTGAGTTCAGTGAGATTGCTAGGAGTAATCATTTGAACAACGAACATGGAAACAACATTCATTCAGATATGTGCAACTGATGACTTCTGGGACTGAGCTAGTTTAGCGGTTAACAAAATTGCACTGCCGGCTGCCTATCACGTATGTGTCATCAGATATACCGTGCGATTTTAGTGCGTACGTTCACTAAGTTAACGCTTCCCAGGTATACGCAACGAATACCAGACATGAAGTGAGAAGACGGATAATTGAATGGGACCGAAGTTAGATTGTACAATAAGTACAGTACAGTACAGTTCTCGATCAGTGCTAAACGATAACAATACGCGAAAGCAGCTAAGGATATTAAGGATCCGACCGTCGAGCGCGCGACCAAGCCGGACGTGTCCATGGCGAGATTAACGTGCATAGGCCGACAAACAAGCAATCAAACAAACGCGATCGCGTGCAGCAAGTGAACGGCAAGCAAAGACCCATACGATCTTATGTATAGTGTAAAAGAGAATTTTTGGGAAGAATTTGACACGTCTTACAGAAGTCAGACCGGGGTTATCTCCAAGTCACTATATTATTCCAAAAGTGCATGTCGGCTTCGCAATGGCCGCCTGTGAAGCATTGAACTATCCTGCCGAGGAAAACTGGCGAAATATATATTGTAACGTGCAGTTGAAACCAGCAGGCGTGCACAGGTTGAAGTTGCATTGTGTGACATAGCATGTTGCCGTGTTGTTGGCGCCGTTTTAGTTTTAGTTTGTGTAAATCGTGTGCTTACTGGACCTTTGACTCATGTTTGTTTGTGTTGTTTCCTATTACAGAGATATCGCCTGCCACGCAACCCATCAAAAACCGTCTGAATTAGAACACTTTGTACTGCCGAGGCTATTGGAATCAGGCTGCTTGACCCGGTATTGTGTCATCAAAAACGGTTTGTTCAAACGCTGCACTTACCATGGCCACAAATCCATCGGATCGATGGCCAACGTGCGCGATCAAACCAATGGAAGATCGTGACGTAACCGACCAATCAAGCCACTTGACTAACCAGTGACCTGGTTTCTCTGTAGTAAGTCTGATCGATATCTCGATCTCACTCTATTAACTCCTTATATAATTGTACCGGCTTGAAGATGAATGATCGAAAACAGATGTTTGCTTATATGTCTTTATTCTCATTTTACAGGACTGTTGCTGGAACCCCTACATCGGAAGAACGTTGTCTCCTGGTGTCTCGACGTTGCCCCAAAGTTGATGTACAAGTATAACGGAGATTCAGAGTAAAGACGACCGGCTTGTATAATACTGTATATATATCTATATGTCTATGCATAGCGGAAGAGTTTGTCGAAAAGTGTCTACGTTCTAAAACTTTATCCTGACTATATGGGGATATCTGATCAACCGGTTGTAGTTAAGCTTAGGATAACTTTCGTGGATTTAGCAGAAGAATTTGGGATTTAGCTTTACACGTTGAGTGTTAGCTATAGCAAATCAAAAGAAGCATAATCAGCAGGTAGACTTTTGAATAGAATACGTTCGATGCTGTGTGCATCGTCCCAGTTACGAAGTGAAAATGATCCCCTTCTGACACGCATGTTCATTTGTAATGAAAGATTAATTTGGTAGGATAATATAATGAGCTTCGCACAGAATCTTGACACAGATTATTTCCCTCCAGCTGTTGCAAAGGTGATCTTCATCCGAAGACTTTTGTTATTGTTTTGTGGCTTGTTGGTAGAACAGTCCATTCAGTTTTTAGCAAACTTAGAGAAAGAGTTACAACAGAGTCATACAAAAATGAGCCGAAGTTGGTGTACTAAATATGTATTTTCTGTAAAGTCTATTTAAACAAAATTTAATGTGCAGCTTTCAAATTACATTTGGTCGTCGGTTGTGGAAACTGTTCGTTAATATGGACCAGCAGAATTCGTTGCACCACTTGAGTTTTATGGGCTAGAGAAAACTCAGAATATTCTTATGTGCGTGAGCAATGTGGCTGCTCGCCGGCGCGTATTCCGGAACGCTCGAGATACGCGATCAATTGGTCAATTAATCACGGTACACAGCTTGCGATGGTTGGATCACGTACTCCGTATGTCATCTGATCGTTTACCTTACCGGGCATTATATGCTGAGGCCACCAACAGTTGCATAAAACCGCGTGGTGGTCAAGCAACAACGTGGTCACGAAATATGAAGACCTTGACTGCTCCATTGAGCAAAGTGGGTAGGTGTCGCCTGCCTGGATGGGGTCCTCGTGATCACTCAAACCGCTGGTTAGAGACGCTATCCGAGATGGCTATGTGTCGCAGTCAATGGCGGACCTGTATCCATACCATTTCTAATTCTTCCTGTTAGTCTTCTCTCATTAATTCTCAGCCTCGTCAGTAACGTTTTCTTCTAGGATATTCTACGTCACTGTTGAGGTGAACGGCGGCCTGAGCCACAGTACCTTTTTGTCAGGCTCATGGCTGTTATGATGATGATGATGATGATGAGTACTGAATAATGATTTAAAATCACAGACTAAAATGTAAACAAACAAAAAGACTATATTACAGAACGAAAATATGGCTCAGACATGACAATTAGGCGAGAAGCGAAGATAATTCGACGAGTACTGACTTGCTAATGTTAGAGTCAAAGATACTGCGTCAATTTAAAGTTGTTCTGACGCCCAAGATGACCGGAGACACTGAAAAGAATCACGAATGTTAACATCACGTCCTCTCTGCTAAAGATGCTACTGTGACATATTCAAGCACAACGTGTCAGGTTGGCAGACCTTGGCTCCATGGTACCATACCACCGTTGTTTGCATTTTGGACTACTCATTTGGTATTGCGGCTGCAACCAGTCACCCCCTAGGTATCTGATTGTATGGAGCGTAGTAATCTTTTTTAGAAAACGTGATTGTCGAGCTGATCTTTTGCAGGTCAGAATAAGGTCGCCGATAACATGCCGATAGTACAGGGAGAAGTGATTCAATTTAAGCGACCTCTCTGAGTAGAAAAGTGGATGAAGCGACGAAACCAGCTGTATTGTCCCATGCTGTACTCCCTCCATCAAATGAATCTGTTTCATAAGGGATGATTTTGCCAAAAATGGGACGTTCTATTACAACTTGTTCGCGATACCAACAGTTGAAGATTGGCAAGCAAGTTACATGAGACTGCTCATCAGATTTCGAGCTGTTCTCGTGATTCCAGCATGAAGATGAAAGGTCACGGGTACAAAGCAAAGTGGTCAAAACTACTAAGCATGGTATACACACTTCCGGCAGGTGAGTTTAAAAAGAACGACCGCGAGACACCGTCTTGTCCCCAAAGTACATCTCACATAATCATGCACAATAACGAGTGACGTAAGGTTTTGCTATTCAGTCTTGGGATACAACGAAGCAATGATTACCAAATTTGGTTTAAATTTTAGGTGGCCCCCATTCTCTTTAAGCAAGACCATTTCACCCTAGGTAGATCTATATCTTTACTTGCTTCCATCAGCAAACATTCGACAACACTGGTTGTTGTGCACTTAACTGAGCCACTCCACATTTTGCTTACCTATTTACACGTCGGCCCAATTAGGCACTATGGTTTCATTGGATTATCGATGAGTGGTGGAGACAGATTTCTCATTCGATGATCTGACCACAAGGTACTAACTGATAAATTTGTCGTGAACAATGTGAGGTCATTAACGTGACTTTAAACAGGCCAACCTCACGGACAGGAGGCCTAAAGTTGAGCTCCCGAATCTCGGGAGGTGTGCACTCCTGATGAGCCCTGGCAAGAAAAAAGCAACTGCTAAATTTTTCTTTTCCCAGTGGTTCAACGGAAAGGTCAATCCAAAGATGTGACAAAAATTTGAATTTTTCAAATCATGCCGATCATACTTCTTGAATATTTATTTACACACATTTATTATTCAGTACTACACATTTTAACTTGTGACAGCCCAATAACCGGTGCTTCCAAGCAGGGTTATAACAAAGGACTCAACTCATTTCGTTCACTCGGACAAAGTTCGGCATTAGTGAATTGATGCTCTGTGTTCTGCGTTCTTTAACAAAAAAGGGCAGATCTGGTTTTGTTCTATTGGTTTCCTATTCTATGATGCATATCACTGACGAAATTCGCGTGTTTGCAGCTTCTGCAGTAATAAATGATGGTACCAATAGCATATTCATTCACTATTACGCCCTACTCACGAGAATAATGGCGGATATGTTAAATGTGGCTCGGTTTGGTCACACGAAAGTGACCTGATAGGACAGAATAAGGCTATTGACTCAGGCAGTACAAGCCGTGACAAATGTAACGAATCGCCAAACTGGAGGTGGTTTTCGAGATAGTGGGAGTCATCACTTGCTGTGATTTTTGGATTGAGACTGTTTTTCTCATTCCAGTCAGAACAAAACCACACCGTGATCCAACGCCAATGTAGTATTGTCGAAGATGATAGTAACGGGAAAGTAGGTTCCAGTTTGTTACCCATGATTTCGAAAAAATCCGAAATAGCTACCCTGCAAGACACAGCAGCCAGTCATAGTTTCTGACTTTGTCAGAAGACCCTTGTTTGGCTCATCAGTTTGTTACTTCGAAACAACACGGTGGTCGCCGAAGTGACTTTCAGGAGGTTTACGAGCCCTACTACCTTATAACTTATTTTGAGTTCTGGGGAGTGCAATGTGTAATATTCGATCTTCATGGAAGTCAGATGAACCGAAAATCCGTTTAATTGCAACATCTACATAGAAAGCCACCCCGGACATGAAACTACGAATGAATTGCCTGTATTCTTAGTCTGCCAGTGATCCGTACCACTTGCATCTCTATTTAAACTTATAAGAGTGTTCACAAGTCGTGCGAGGTCATATTTTAAATCTGTTCTAAGTCCTGAATATAAAGTTAATCAAAACTATCGGAAGTCACAGTGATACTATGTTTACATTTCTAAAAGTAGAGAGATTATGGGACATCCAACGGTTGTAATACGTACTTGTCCGATGAATGACGCCTAGCAACTTCATCTGCTGTGATCAGCCGAGTCGGTCAAACAGGCCCCGCAGAACAGTCGTGTAATGTATTGATTGGTATCACAGGAAATATCCTGCAGAGGCCGTCTAACTCTTAATTGAAACTCGATTGGTTGCCTGCAAGGTGTATGCATCTTGGAGTTGATCGTCTGCGTCTTGATATTGAGGCTTCAGTGGCGAGTAAGCCTCATTGTGATCCACCAATATGCCCTTAATGATAGCGGTAATTTCTTGATCCGTACGTGGACCAGTTCTACAGTGCGAGTTAGCAGAATGCGTCATCCTAATGGACTGTCTTCATCACCGGGAACTCCACCTCCCAAAATCTTTCGTCCCTATAGAGAGTAGCACATTAACGAAAACGGTTCACCAGCTAAAAGTTAGACAGTGTGGGATGCCTGCCAACTGTGTTACTGCCTGCATTAGGGCTAAAGCTTCTTGGGTAGTTGATGAGGCTCGTTTAACCTAACCGCAAGTCCTCAACTGAAAACCCTGAAACACTATGTACGACATGGTCGTATAATGCCGACAAGTGAATGGATTATTTCAGTTGCTGCTCCATGCAGTAAATTTGCAAAACCTACGGCAAATGTGATTGAGAGTGTCTTTACTGCGGCATATGTCATCTTATCGTTTTATACCTGTCCGTTATTGACGCCACATTTGAAAGATTGTCTGTCACTGTTTTCTGTGTCATTTTGTGCTTATTCATCTTTCTGCTGTTGTCCTGGAGTTTATGTTGGGAGAACCAAAAGAATTCGCAAACACTTCACAAAATAACTGCAGTGATTCGAGAAAGCCTACACCTAGCACGATTGGCTCAAAAACTTATATTCAGTGGCCATCA
The DNA here is from genome assembly GCA_014338405.1 of Paragonimus skrjabini miyazakii. Classification (NCBI taxonomy): domain Eukaryota; kingdom Metazoa; phylum Platyhelminthes; class Trematoda; order Plagiorchiida; family Troglotrematidae; genus Paragonimus; species Paragonimus skrjabini miyazakii. The sequence goes on from JTDE01001294.1 coordinate 11,772, forward strand.
AATAAATCTGGCTGAAGCTTTCCCATTCCTCTTTCGACATGCTCCAGAGCTACTGGAGTGCAGCTGTTATTGAATTCAGAGGCTATTTCCATCAGACTTTACAACCTATGTTTGAGTGTACAAAATTGGCTCGTACAAGCTCTGCACCTTCTCTTGCCATTAATTCTAAAACCACTTGAAACCCAAGCAAATATAAACCACTTGACACTGACAAACGCGTGTTCTATGGCAGACATATGTGACAAACTCCACACATACACCAAAACTCCAGCCCTTCCGCCGTAGATCGTGATTTTCCCTACATTTATGATTTCTAATGACCTATTTGACTGATTGTGATTTTCATGTATGATGTGCATCACCTACCCTATATGATAAAAGTCTGATGATAGTGTGGCGAAAAGTCGTTCAATGATATCCAACTCTCACGTCCCCACGCCATGGGCGTGCTCGCATTTATGAACCGGAATTTCAGTCCACAATGCAGTGACGATCTCTATTTTAGCATACTGTGAACTTTTGTCTGGTTTTACATGTGTGGCTGACGCTTTCCTTCGTAGATTTCTGACAGTCATTTCTCGTCTGTGAACCTGATTTCGTTGTGTGATGTCTCATTCGGTCGCTGGTGTTGTCCGCAATCCATTTGCTTTGGGCTTTGGTTATATTTCATCAACATGTCGAGATATTCTGCTGTGTTGAAATAATCGTACCTCCGACCTTATGAAATCTACGGGAGGAAATATAAATGAATCACACATGTCAGACGAGGCGCCAGTAGCGGTGAAGCCAGATTAAGTAATGAAAACCAAAGTTATTTTGAAAATCAATGCAACCAAGTCAGTGATCACCGACGCGAACCGTATCAGGGTGGATTGAAAAATCCCTTGGATTCATATCCTACTCATAAGTAGGCAGATGGAGACCAAAATATAATGACAAAATATGGTCGTAATTTACTTAGGTGTTGGGTTACCGGTGAGCCAGAGATCGACTTAAAACCTGGGGAAGGGAAGCAGAATCAGTGTGTTCAAGCGACATAAAGCCTTAAGTTCTGTTAATTCTATTGGTGTTTCAGTATTATCCTCACATTTTTCAGCTTGAGTACAAAATAATTTTGCTGTTGGGCAAAATCAAACCTGGACAGAGCTTGGTTTATTTACATTCTTCTGGCCAGACACTACCTCCCGAACGCTCTAAAAGTCTGAACAAGCAACGGGAAGCCCAAGCAGCATAACTGTGTTGTGACTGCAAAAGACGCTTGGCCTACACATTTGTTTGTCGCATAAAAATCCCGTACAGGATATGTGAGAACATGGCTGGCGGCATCCGAAACGGATTAGCCTGTCACAGTGGCCGAAGCCAAAGGACGCCTACGCTTTAAACGATCACTCCAAGTGGCTTGCGCCGCACCACTTGCAGTTCCACTCACACGCCACACATCCGGTGTAAACCCGAAGGAATAAGACCAGTAGGTGTGTGAGTGAGGCCTTTGTGTCTAGCTGGCCAATGCTGGTTAGCAAATTGAATGGCTAGCACAAAAAGGAAACCCTTATCTCTCGGAAAATAAACAGTGAGAGAAACTGCAATGACAAGATCTATACTAAGAAG
>JTDE01001294.1:19413-36118 GCA_014338405.1 Paragonimus skrjabini miyazakii
ATTTTGGACTGCAGCACTATGTAATTTGTTTTGGTGGCCCGTCCCCCATAGTGCGTACATACTATTCCAATAGTCGCTCCTGGTCCTTGATCTTCCTGTTGTTGAGACCTGCCCTCTTGTACCCGAGTGTACGCACTACACTACTCAAGATGAAGCTGCCTGATGAACAACCAGTCTATCAGTCGGTGTTGGGGTTTTGTTATTTTATGCTATCACACAACTGGCCGACCAGTGGTGAAGACCATCATACCAATTCTTGTTGGCTTGTAATCGACAAACCGCGCGATGCGTTGTTACTTGCTGTTTTCTTGCTTTTGAGGCTCCAAGTTATACCAAGAGATCAATTTATCAAAAACACTCCCACAGATCATGTGATCAGGCAGAATGAGTCGAGTAATGAGATGTACTAGTCGGTTGTGCAGATCATATCTAAAATGTTGACTAGAAAACATTGTAAGTAAATGTCTGCGAACGTTCCCTAAAAAGATGGAATTCCATTGTGTCAAAAGTACAAGTGAAGTTGTGTTTGAAATGATGAATGGCTATGCGACCGGTATTCAATCATTCTCACGTAAAGGATTGATTTAGAGAAGCAACGATACTAACAAGCGATCGCATTTTTTCTATTTACCCTAGGCTGGTGGGAATTGGGTGGTATTTTACAATTAAAATTGCTGCCATTTCAGAGTGGGGGCGATAAACTTCACCCACACGTTATAAATAGGTCTGTCCATGTTTTCCCGGAACGTGTAAGTCACCTCGAATGAGTACTTAGTGTTCGCTTGTGATGTTTTACTACGTCGGATCCAGTCCTAGTCTAAGAGCAGAGAAATCTGTTGTGTGCGGGTTATAGGGCACCTTATTCACAGGGACAAAGGAGTACGTATATAATAGATCCTCATCGATTTCAAAACTGCTGCATATAGTACCCGGAATCTTCGATTAATTGAAATTCATTGTTGACTACAGCCTACAAAACGGCTAATATACGAACGGTGTCGAAGTTTTGTTGCATTTACACTGACAATGATACCAAAAGATCAGCGAGAATGTCACCTGTAAATTACCAACTTCGCTCAACTAATTGTCTGCATGTTTCGTTCGCTAACTTAGCAGCAGTAACACCGGCTTTATACATGACAATGAACTGGTCTGTGTTGGCCACGTGAATTGCACTCACATGTTCGAACTATTGGCTATAATCAACGAAGCCACGGCCGAGAGGATAGCTTGTCGGTGAACCACTTTCGTAAATGACTGAACTGTCAGTCCGCTAGATGTTGTGGCGTAGAATGAGGTAGTACAAATCAAGTCGACGATTGTCGGCGGTGTATCGGCAACCACAGTGTGCAAACTGGAAGGATCCGACATGAAGCGGCTTTCGTTACTGCAAAGTTAACAGGTTCTGATCCTGAATACTGATAGAAACTCATTTTTAAAACGTCCGTGTGAATATTGTGTTGAACAAAATAAACACAGATTTTTGCAGACGAACGACATAAAGAAAGAAAGTCGGAAAAAAGTCATCTTAAGGTCACAAACTTGCTAGGTGTCACAAACGAGGCTTTTGATGGGTAAACAACAAAGTGCATTCTTAGTTTCTCGAATGTTGACAATCATATCTACATTCGTTTGTTGTTTTTCTGTCAAACATAACGGTATAGATTAAGTCAATACGTGTAGAGTTCAACTTTCGTGAGTGTAACGATTGGTTTCACATTTTTTATCAAATGATAAAACTGTGAAGGATGGAAAACGAGACTCGGACCTCATCTTCACACTGCTCGAGCAGTCGGAATTAGTGTTCAAACTACAAAATGGATTTAATGGAGACATCTACCACACCGATGAGACTAGATTGTTTATCTGACACCTACCACATGTGTGGATCACATGTGAATTTGAAAGAAACACTTCAAAATAATATACAGCTACTGCACTAGCGTCCAGGTTACAAATCAAAGTCACTCAGATCCGGGAAAAACAAACCTCTCAGGTGCTCCACGAATATTAAGCCAGCTTAACTTGAGTTGGAACATACTTTGGACAAAAAATCCTGAATTATCAACAGAAATGTGAAAACTGGCTTAAAAAGCTGGTCAGTAACCACAAAATCTTCTCGCTCTCACATACCCCTACCCTTCCTCTTACCGTTTAACTGAAACAACCGAAGGAAGACGTAACGACTGATAGTGGAGTGACATATACACTAAAAGTAGATAACAGAAAATACTGCTTCTTCATAATCCGATCTTTGTGCAGAATTCTAGCGACAATCTTCAGACCTTCCGTCAAGTGAATGCTAGCGAAATTCCTATACTTACTCACGTTATATTAAATACAGTTACCAGGTGCTAAGGTTTGACAGAATTAACGTTAATGCGTCATTATCATAATTCATTATTATTGTCCAAAGTTTGTGATAAGGTGAAAGGAAGCCATAGTTCTATCGGTTATAACTACAGGTGCATGACTTACGTGATTGCTGAAGTTCTTCAGTTGCAAGACAAACTATTAAACAACGCTTACGTAATAGTAGGTAAGTAAGGACTGCCATTTTCAGACGGCGATTTAGAACATTTAGAAAACTGAAGTGTAACTTTGGACACAGGTTTTTGATGTAGTTAGTACATAAATCGGTTCAGATCACGTGGAATAGATCAATAAACATGATATAGGTTAAACTCGCTAAGTAAGAATGCTCATCTGTATAAAAAACCATGCTCGAAATAGAATCGACCAAAACCAACCATGGTGTTAAGGGAGCAAGATGTGAAATAATCATCGTTTGATCGCCTTCTGAGATATATGGTTCATATCGCAAAAGATTTTATGTAGCTTTATGGACAGGATGTTTAGTTTATCCGCAAAGTTTCCCTTCAACGCGGAAACGAGTTTTCTGGTTCCGCCGATGTTTTCTCTTTGGGCGAACCGACGTAGTACAGTGTTACCACTATCTTCACTATTTTTCACCATCAGTCCACCTGAGTGAAGTTTTTATCAAATTTTGAGAAACAGTCTGTACCTTGATTGTTTATCGAAACAAGCATTGCTTGAACTTTAAGCGGGTCATTAAGAGTGGCAGTTACCTGTAACAACCCTTCTCCAGATGGTGAAAAAACGCAGTATTGTAAGGCCGTTCAATAATATGCTCATTCTCATTTGAAATTCCAAACAATTCACACGAATTGCAGTTGAGAATGATTGACCAGTGTTAATAATGATGATAATAATAGTAGTACGGATGTAAAGTGAGCAGCCCGGAACTCAAAGAATCAAACTGAGCAAACTCAGATTTGAAAAAAATATTCAACAGAATATGAACTTGGGTTTTGGTATTAGACTTGTTTTGCACAACTACACCCCACAGCACACACATTTCACCTCCTCATTTGGTGTTTTCTTTGCCCCAGTCTCGTCTCACGTCCTATTGATTAGTTCCTCATATGACCTTTTGGACCCCAGAGCCAACTCCGAGGACAGCGAACGTTTGCTGTCGAGTTTGACTGACATTTTGGCATTGGTCGTTATCATGTCTGCGGGTGATCGTTCAACACTGGTCATGTTAAATACATCTTGATCTCGGACGTTTGTAGCAATTGCTGGAGGAACTGACAAGACAGATGCATGTGACGGGGGTATTGAACCCGATCCGATTCGTTCAACCTCCCCGTCATTATCTTCAGGTTGAACCGGGGAAGTCACCTGATCTTGCGCTTGTGCAGGTACACCGTGAGCTAGACGAAATGAAAGTGAATGGGTTCAGTGGGACGTTTGTGCACTCAGATGAAAATGAAATCCTGACTACTACATCTACTCATATGAAAAACCGGTAAGAAAAATGACTGACTAATTGACATCCGTACATCTCTATGCATATGGTTCTAAAATTCTTAGAATAGATAAACTGGGGGCAAATGACGCACAAAATTTGACAGAGAATCCAAAACATGGATGAGAATACGGGGTGAAATGCTGCAACGTTGAAGTATGACGATTGATATAATGGTACAATTTATTGCTCATAATATCGGCAAGTGGTAAATTGGCGAACTACGTACATTATGGATTAGTGCCCTGATGTACGCGAGATAGAGACAAATTTTGCACTCATCGAAAATATGAAAAATAATGGAGTGAAGTCTGGAACCGGACTGAGTGCTCATTTGAATAGTGATCAACTGGATAAGGACCAAGACTGCTGCTCTGCATACGTGAGTGCTTCTTGTTCACGGTGACGAACTTGTGCTTATTTAATCCCAACAGCAACTTGGATGCATCTGGTTGAATGACGGACAGAATGGCGTTATGGTTCAGATCGGTTACTCAGTGAGAAAAACCTGTGCTTTAAATTCATTAAACATGATTGAAATTCCTCGTGCAAGAAATCCCTTGGAAACCATCGATATCTAATAAGTTCGTGCGAATTATATCTTCATTATCAAGTCAGAAAATACACGCTGTTTGAATGTGATGTCATTCCAATACTATGGTTTGAGTTGATTGAATTTCATTCCAAGCCTGTCAACCATTGGTGTTGTAAAGACAAGCTGTCATCACCAATTCAATATGAATGATTCGAGTGTTAATGTGTAGGAGAGTTGAGACCAAAGGCTATCGAGAAGCTAACTGAATATCCTATGAAACTACACTAATGAATGCTGACATTTAATCACGATCGCTTCCACTGACGTTGCAATAAACTTCAGTTCATCATCATCATAGATAGAAACACATCAGTGGTTCACACTGATGCTTAACTGCCACACAACCACGAAAAAGAAAAACAAAACCTGTATAAAAAGAGAGAAGAAAAAAGGGAAGGGGAGGGGACATAACCACTAAAAATAGCTACGTCTACATTCAAACATACAACATCGAGGCGCCTACACCTTGCAAACAAACAACCGAGCTGTAAGTGAAAGCAAGGTATCATCATCAAGACAGCTTCCTCACGGCTTTCACTGCCCCGCGTCATTAAGTGCACTCACTTCACAGACAACTCGGCGAAACAACGACAACATTCACGCTACTGAGCTCGGTTAGCTGCCATCTCCCCTAAAGTTTCAAGCCACTGACTCTCTGAGTCGCGAGGGCTCCAACCAGGGAGACGAACCCGATCTACAGTGCCCAACCCCTATGTCACTGCGAAGGCTGTGAGCAAGTGTGGGTGGTGTTATACAGATTTACGAAATACTAAACACTACTTCATTCATGAAAAAAGCCTACATCCATATAAGTAGGCATGAGGTTCAAGTCCCAAGTTGATTGTGTCAGCTGTGTCGACGTGCCTGATGAAACCAGCAGTCGAATATTCGAAAAACGAACAACTCTTTTTAAATTGTTTCATGTATGTTGCCATTATAATATAAGTGGAGTGTACAAGTCTTCACGAGAAACCTGTGTTAGTTCTGACTGTGAAACATGATAAGTTTGCTACAGCACTGTTCGAGGACTGTCTGGTTTTTATTCCCGTTGTTTTCTCAGCATTGCAAGTTTGGCTAAAGCATGGCATAAACAACGCTGTTTTGGTAAATCGATTGGGAATTACACAACATAATGAGCAAGTTGTAATTTACTACGTTTCAAGCCCCTCGGATGGTTTTCCTCAGGAGTGTTGCAGACGAAATCACATTGAAAACGGAAAAAAGGAACATAAGAGTTCACCGAATAAGTTTACCGTACAATACTGACCCTCTCATATAGGCATCGAAAATAGGCTTACGAATGCCAGTCCACTAATTATCACATCACGTGATCAGTAGTAGAAGTTCGGGGACTTAGGTTATTTCGAACTGAACACCACCCACACTTGATCACAGCCTTCTCAGTGACATATACTTTTCGGCTAGCCCACTTCGAAAGGAAGCACTAGACTGGAGCTTCGCCTTCAGTAGAGCTAATCAGTAGTGCATATCCATGTCCGGATCAGGGTTCGCACTCTGACCCTCGTGCCTGTGAGACTAGCGTGTTAACCAAAACATCAATAACCTCACAATAAGCATGACGGTATGGTCAACTCCGAACGCTCAACCACAACCTTGTACAAATAGTGTTCAGCTTGCCCGGTCGTTTGTGATGTTGGTCTGGAAAAACTTACAGGCTTGCCTGCCGTCAAACAGTTAGGGCTAGTTCGCTCCGAATTTCGTCCCCTTAAACTGCGGCTCACAAACAGATTTTGGTAGTTCATTCAGCTAAATACTACAGCGCAGGGTCCGGAGTTCAAACAGAAATAAGATATATGTCGTGTGACCCACCGTGAAGGTAAAGCCGAAACTGTGTTCTGATCAGAATCCATGGCGACACGAAGCAGATTTTGTTTTGATCAGAACTCCAATCTATCACTCCAATCGTTCGCCTATCTTTATTTGTCGTTGGCTCGGGTGATCACATTAGGCAGCGTGAAGTTTGTATTGTGTCCACTATGGTGATATTGGATCCACTAGTGTTGCCAGATTTGGTAATCATTTTTCACACTTCTTGATCGTGCAGATTTGATCGTCGCGTCTGATCGCACCAATCAACCCACCTCATCTTTTGGTCGTCATCTTGCATGATTATTGGAGAACATATTTGGTTTTACTGATCGACCTGAGATTATGTCTGTTCGAGTCAGTAAGCAGGGTCACCTACAACTAAAGTCTACATGCCACCAACTGAAATTATTTGATTTGCATAACATTCGTATGATCAAGATGATCACGTACTCTATGAAGACCAGCTCAGATAGAGGAGGGCGGCAAGGCTCATGGTAAATTATTCGACACTATTTTTCTCGCACATGCGTCATTTCACTCAGTCGTTTAAATTAAAGCAAGTTTTTCCTGGCTGTAAAGTCAGGCATACGGAAGCTGAACCAGTTTTGCTATGTAGTCATTTTGAAGACAAGAACATAGAAAAGCGCTTAGCAGGGTGCGGACTGTCTGACTGATACAAGCGAACCTCGGATGCCTTATTCCATCGGAAAAGCTATTGTAAATAGGCGTTTACATAGCTACAAGGTGAAAGTTACGCAAGCTTGAAAATAAAAATGGTTTACATGACCACTTGGCCATTTTTTGTTAAATTCTGATATCTGAGCGATCCAGATGGTTAAGCTCACATACACGAAACACATTCGAAAAGACTGTGCAAGCGCTCAGCAAACTGCTTGAACGACATGTGAGTTATGTACGGAACCTTGGAAGTGAAAAAACCATTGTTACGACTAGTAAAAAGAATCAACCACTCCAAAGGACAATGACAGTCAATCAACTTGTCTCTAGACCAGCTCTACACTTATTAGGCCGATCTTGATATTTTGCATGCACAACATATGTGCAACGGGTGTTAGGAATGTAAGCGTTCAAGAAGTGCTTTACTGTTGATGTAGGTTCACGCATGCGGCTATCCAAAGAAATGTATAAGTCGATACTATGTAAGTGTGGGAGAAACGAATAGGTGGTAATGAACACAGTATCACTAGTGTACTTTGATGCCGTAGAATTGGTATAGAGGCCATGAACCGGTGAGATGAGCCACTGGCTCTTACATGACGGTAACGTTAAATTCTTACCACACGAGGTTGGTAGGACAGTTTACAGTGAACCAACACAGTCCAACATATTCATCACATGGAACCATCACCAAAAGTTTCTGGACTCTCTTGGGGTCTACATAAAAGCGCGAACTGATGCAGTAGTCTAGAGAACACTATGCAAAGCGGTTAAAACATTGAACCCACTACTAAGAGTAATACAATTTTGGAAGGTATGACGGGCCAATCACGACATAGTATAAAAACACACTAATAATACTAATATATATTTTACAATTGAAGCTTGGGACTTTATTATTTCATATGTGTTAGAGATGAGTACTATGGTCAATCCATAGTTATTTAGATGCAAACTTCCTTTCCAGTTCGATAAAGCGGCAATTACAGATAACTCCATGCCATGACCTACTGCGGCTCCACTTAGAAATCAGACACTTTGACTGATTACCTGGGCAACAATCCGGTTGAGGTTTGAGAACATTGGTCGGTCCATTTTTAGCTGATCCGTGCAAATTCTGACCAACGCCTGGTTATCCACTAGAACGGTCACATCTGACGTCTCATCCGCCGTATGGCTACACAATACGGCATTATACGGCTCCACAACGGAACTGGTCATCTCATTACCAGGGTATACAGTGAGTTCGATTTTCGGTGTTTTCGTGTACTCACAGTCAATTGCTTCCATAAGTTCTGCATTGTGGATATCGAAATCGGAAGATGAGATCAGTCATAAAGAAAGTTATTTAATGCATGTATTTCTCATTACCACATCATCCACGGAACGTATATCTTAGATTGTAGACAGTTAAGACATACAGTACATGCGCTCATCGACCATATATCAGACTACATTCGATCTTATTCTGCCGAGATAGGTTTGTGAACTAGCGGTCGGTCATATAAGCTCTGTAGTGTGCAAGAATAGCAATAAACGTTTCGGTGAGGTTGGTTGTTCTTAAGCTTAGATCCTGTGCAAGACATCCTCATCTTTACAGACAGCATGACATCGAGCTGTTCGTAGACCTAGACGAATTAAGCACATATGTAGATATGTCTACAGGTTGGTTCTAAAACAGTTTAAATGCTCGTGCTGTGTGCATGCCCAGTTACCCCTGGTAAGCACACTTTTATGCAAAAGCGGGACCCACCACTCGGCAGATTAACAAAACAGCTATCAGTATGGCCCAGCCAGCCTGCATAGTTGTAAGAAAACGATCCACAGGATACAGATTTCTCCTGAGCTTTAATGTATAGTTACTGGCGTTACGCCAGAATGGAGCGGCGTGAGTGGGTTGTATTCATTGAATTGCCGTGCGAATCAGCTAAATTTATGAGAACTGATAGGTAGTTTCACAGGAGTCATTCCATTTGTTATAGATCTAGGAGAACCATAGTCGTCATGTCTGTTATATGGCCGTTACAAGCTTGATTCATCACAGGTGCAGACACCTGAATGCAACGTGAGTGGTTTGAAAGACAAGAAACAAACTGGAGTCGTCTGGAGGTCAGAGGAGGATGGTAAAAAGAAATCAGATGTTTACGGGCATGAAATAAGTGAACTGTAATATCAACTACCAACAATGCACAGCAGAAAACTTGGATTTTTGATTTCTTGTGGATGAGTTTGTCGGAAAGACACATTCGGTGTATAACCACAGCAATTATGCAGTCAAACAGTCACATTCACTTACGTCAATTGTAGATCCAGATACATAAACTGAACTTGCGCCGTAAACTGACAATCACTCAGAGGACCAAATAACCGTATGGGAATAGACTATCAGATTGTACTTACTGCAAGTTGTACCGGTTCCGGTGCCACCACCAAACGAATGGTACACGAATATAGCCTGCAGATTGTCTGATCTTTCAACTTCTTTTCGTAAACACTGCAACGTCTTCGGTATTATCTTACCAGCACAAGAGTAGTGTCCACGAGCGAAATTGCTTGCTGCATCCTCCAGTCCAGTGACTAGGCTACCAAAATTGAATAGAGTACGGTATACCCCAGTTCGAATTTCGTCTTGTGGAACACAAAGTGTTTGGAGAGGGGTTAAAATACAGTATTACAAAAACAGTTCATACAATCTTATGATGATATCATGTTGCATCGTGTAGTTGAAAAAGTAGTCGATCAAAAGCAAAATATTTATCAACATATCTGGGAGCACATTGCAGGTAACGACAGTTACATGAGAAAACAAGTGGGCGAGTGAATGCAATGGCATTAACATCAACGGCAATACATCGATGATTGATGTGATCGTTTAACCTCTGTCTAACCATTAAAAGTGAAACGAGTATCATTGTATAGGTCTAGTTGAAGTCAAGAAATTACTCAACCTTTAACAAAGCTCTTGGGTCAAAACTTGAACGTGTACTGCGTACGAACATACACACACCGGTACTAGTTTATGTTAATCTTACAGTTCAAGTTTCTGCTCATAGCGGAATTATGAGCAAATATGTTCAAATTAACGAATAGTACGGTGTAACAGGCAAGTTCGCTTGGACAGTATCTGACTGATAGCACCTTTGAATTGATACTGTTGGTATGTCCACAAACATGACGGCAATTGTCACACGATTTCGGGTTTTCATTGTCGAAAACAGTTGGCCACTGATTGCTGTTTCGTTGTATCAAGTCTCACAGAAGGTTAACGGATACCTGGTGAAATGAAGGTATTCTAAGCGAACATCGCGACTATCACTTAGTCCAACGCTTAACCGATGGACTAACCTTACCATAACAGATGAGCAGCGTCTAATTTCCAGTGCCAGAAAACGATTTCCATAGATTAAGTTTTGTTATAGAAGGATGATCGTTAATCGGAGTCACAAGTAACCCTGTTACTTGATTCATAGTCTGCTATGATGTGGAGGATAGTGCAAGGAAAGTGGTGTGGTCAGCGTTTGATCTTAGCTACATCTCCAAAGTTGTATACGAATCTGTGATTGTTGAAAGTAGTAGTGGATTTGGCAGCCCAGGTCGATGACTTGGATGATCGGTTGTCCGCTAACTTAGGAGTTTGGGTTACAAAAGTTTAATCACCAAACGAGGTGACACGTTCACGTCAGTTCGTTCACCTGCATGCTAGCACTTAATAATGGCTAGGAACGTGTCACATCAAGCTTTTTCCTCGCAATGATTCGTAGATTTCGTTCAGTCCGCTTTATTGATTAATTCATCTAATTTCAGAACACCAGATTTCCCGTAGTTTTCTTGCGTATTTGGTGTTTGCGTAGACGAGGACTTTTAAGATGTCCACGTTGAATCTGTATCCAGTTTGATCTTCGTGGATGGAGATGAACGAAAATTGACTGCGCTTCTTGTTGTTTAATTCGTGTTCATGTGGTCGCATAAATATTTTTCGACTATTTCGGCCATGGTAATGCCTTCAGCAATCACTAACAATAAATTGAATAGCACTTCCATCTCATCCATGGATTTTAAATTCTACTCTGGTTTTGATAGTATTTATCTGATTTCAGATAGTTTGTGTGTGATTGCGATACCGTGAGCTCGCGGGGGTCTAGCAGTGATTTTGATATCTGACACAACAGTCCGTTTTTGTGACTTCTGTAGAGTTGAAGTTTTTAAAAAAAATTGCGTCGGTAATGGCTTCACTGAACTCTACAAGCGACACCAACATTATTCTGGAACGCCGATAGAGAACATTCCCTGCCTACAGTCAAATAACAGTTACATATAAAAAGAGAAGAAAGGGACCAAGAGGAAAAACAAGAGGGGGACGGGTAGGGACCACACTACTAGAAAATGGCTACGTCTACATTCGAACATTCAACGTCAAGGTGCCTACACATAGATTGGACTGAACTCCAGCTGCAAACCCGAGCCATGGAGCATATTTCGAAATGGGTTATGAGACAGGTCACACAAACAAATGAAGTCACAGCTGAGCAAAGAGACAGGGTACCTGCATCATCTATTGCATGTTAAATTCTAATGATGTAACACCAGTGCGATCCTACAGCGACATTTCACGTTATGTATTCAACGTCACATAGCCGAACACTGCGGTATGCTGAAGTAATTGCTAACTGAAAGTTCAGACCAGTGTTGTGTTATAAAACAACTGTGTGGGGTTCTGGCTATCTGTAGTGACAATTATTTGAATCGTGATATTTAGCTTCCTCCTATTTACATGTAAGTAGTATGATGTGTTCGCTCGCGAAGATGTAGCAAAATTTATGTGAACACAAATCGTGCAATATCAGCCTATTGTCTCCTGTATTCGTATAAGTTTGATTTGGAACCCCTTACGTGGTGTTCAGGTTTGGATAGGTAACCCTACCAACCAAAATGTTTTCTCTTCTGGAGTTTAGTTAGATATTGACAACCCACAGATTTTCGTGGTATGCAACTGAATCCTAAGCCCCATGTCTGCCACCACCGTGCAACCTCTCTGTATCTTCCTCCCAGTCTTATGGATAGCTCCACACTTATGTCTTCTTTTCGACACGGTCAACGTCTGAAGCTCATTGTATTCTCAGGTGAGCCTCATTTACAGTGTCTCACACGATGAGTTGTCTTCCAACCTCACGTTGACCTTTTGGGTTGGGGTTCAAAAGGACAACTAAATATAGGTGTAAAATTTCGAACTTGTATGCCTGAATTAGCTGTTTGAGAAAATTATAAATGAGCAGTCCCACTGCCAGTTTGGGCAGACAATGTAGCACCACGTTCAGTAGTGTCTAAGTTAGAACCGTCAATCATCTTGAGGAACTCCAGTTTGAATAGTGTTGTTTCCTAACAATATATCTGAGTAATACATAAAAATCACTAAGAAATAACCTACCTACAACAGTTGGTTCAGTGTCCATGATAATTGTTCGAGGAACGTAATGTTTATCTGCAGTTTCTTGAAAAAATGAACTGGCTGGGTCTGGTGTGCCAGTGTCGCCTGCACCTTCTTCCACGGTGAACATAGTTCCGTCGGGGCGAATTCCGTGTTCCATGCAGAACAATTCCCAGCAGGCGAACGACATCTGTGTGCCACATTGTCCGATGAAGCAGTTGATAATTTCGCCGTCCTGTGAAAATGGTGCATTAGGGTTATTGATGTCAGATTAGGTAGTAGTTGCGGGCGGTGCACCTGCCCTACCTTTAAGCAAACGTCACCTCACCATCAAATGAAGGCTACGTGATGAGTGTATTTTGGATTTCGTATTGCAACTACCAACCTTACCCAATTGTAAAACAATGTGTCTGAGCCACTGCTTCCTGTGATCAGTTGTGTCACGTACAGATTGAGATAAAATAATACGTTCACCCAGTTCTCTCAAGTTAGTATTTTCTCATTCTCGTCCGCCATGCCGATGTTTTTGTGTCACTGGGTTGGAATATCAGTCCGTCAAGTGGTGTATCAATCAAATAATTGAGAACATGATAAAAAATGACTGCCACATGATTATATGACAACTTCATGATGCCTTGACATAGACAAGATGGCTAATTGAGCTGGTCACGTTGAAATCAGGATGTATATAACCGGATATATATATCAGCCGAATCAACATCGCGGTTTACGGCCAACTAGACAAGAAAATTCCATTGCGTCTTCAGGCCATTGTGACTAGAATTTTGTTATCTATATTTTCACTGTAAACATCGTTCTCTAATCAGGTAAACCGGATGACGTGAAAAATAGAACGTTTCAACATTCAAACAAGCGTGGCTGTGCATGAGAAGGGCCACCAAGGAGTTTCCAGAGGCATGATGATTCTGGTATATCATCATCATCATCATCATCATCATCATCATCATCATCATCATCATTATAGACAGCAATACATCAGTGGTTCACACTAATGCTTAACTTCCACACAACCACGAAGGGAAAACCGGAGAGAAAAAATAATTATATAAGAGAATAAAAAAGAAGGAGATGGGAATGGACCTAACTGCTAAAAATAGCCACGTCTATGTTCAAACATACAACATCGAAGCGTCTACACCTTGCAAACAAACAACCGAGCTGTAAGTGAAAGTAAGGCGTCATCAGCGAGATAGCTTCCTGTTGTAAAGCCTCCTAAGCGATACGCTGGTTCGACCTCGGTATAGTGGTGCGCTCGATAAAATCGGATTCTCGTCCCGGTAATAATTCACACGGAAATCTCTGTCCCGAATAGTACCGCGACTGTCCCGTATTCGCTTCCAGGGCAAGCCAAAAGACGCGTTCAAAATAAAGAGTTTTATTCCGCCATCAAACGGGGTGCCGCTAGGGCGACAATTACAAAGTATTTATAGGCACGTCATGACCACACATTCCCACCACATCATGAGAAAGAGTTAGGATCGTACATTTGCATAGCGGTATAAAAAGTCTCAACCGATTTGAACAGTTCCGCGAGGTAAGACTGAGTCAATAGGTTATTCTTCCTCACGACGGAGGCGCCTTGGGACGGTAACAGGGTAGGCGCTCTAACACTTCCTTACGGATTTCACAGCTCTGCGTCTCTAAGCGCACCCACATCACAGAAAACTCGGTCAAACAAAGACAACATTCACGCCACTGAGCTCGGTTAGCCGCCATCGCACCTAACGTCTCAAGCCACCGACTCTGTGAATCGCGAGGGCTCCAGTCCGGAAGACGAACCCGATCTACAGTGCCCAGCCCCTTCGTGAACGCCAGGTCATCATCTGTCCACCTCGCACCTTACGCCAATCGACCGTAGCGTCGGCAAACAGTGCTCAGTGTGGCAGATGACTAGCTGGCATCCGTAGTACATGACCTAACCATCTAACTCTGTGCAAGTGTAAGGACTGAACGAAGGAACTCGTCTGAAAATCACCACCAAACACCTGCTTTCTAACCTCCTCGTTGCTCACTCGTTAATGCGACTCCATTCGAGCGATTGAACGCATACATCGGTGATCAACCACCTGAAGACGGTTCAGGTCTTCTACCCTGAGGGGCCAGGTTTCGCTGCTGTCAAATAATACAGCCCTCACTGTTGTCTGATATACGCGACCCTTAAGCTTCAGAGAAATGCCTTTTTGTCGTCATAAGTGCCTCAGGTTAGTAAACACCGCTCTAGCCTTGGAAATACGCGCCTCTATTTCATTCCCCACACATCCGCTGATGCAGCTTCCCAGATATACAAACCGGTCAACAACCTCCATGACTTCATGTTCTAACAATAAATCTACGTAATCGCAGCAATCTTGCAGGAGCACTTTGCATTTTGAAGCAGCAAAGAGTATTTCGAAGTGCTTAGCAGAACTTGAAATTGCATTTAGCGTTGCTTGTGCCACCTGAAAGTTGTCAAACAGCAACACCTTATTGTCAGCATAATCGAGATCAGCCAGCCTTCCACAAGATAGGAGGTCCACACCGGCATCATTGGAGTGCCGCAGACAGTCCTCAATTATTTCGTCCATGACGAAATTGAACAAAAATGGTGAAAGGGAACAGCCTCGACGTATGCTGCTCCTGGTGCTGAAACTACCAGACGGCTCACCGTAAACCCTAACCTGAGCTGAAGTATGGTAGTAATGCGTCGACATTATGTTCACATACTTGGTCGGTACACACCTGCGTTTAAGCGACTCTAAAAGTGTAGATCGATCCACCGAATCAAACGCAACTTCATAGTCGAGAAATACGGCAATTGTTGGCCGGCAGTATACATGACGCTGTTCCAAAATTTGACGGTAGGGAAAAATGTGATCTATACAACCCCGCCCGGGGTGAAACCCTGCTTGTTCTCATCTGATGTTTAACTCCCGAACATCAGTAAGTCGACGGAGTATAATGAATGCCAGAACCCTAGAAATGACTGGGGTTAAACTAAGCCCTCTATGGTTTTCACAAAAGCCCCGAGCTCCTTTCTTAAATATGGATACTATTATCGAGTGACCCCAGCACGGAGAGATGGTCTCCGTCATCCACACAAGTTGAAATAGCTAGGTTAATGCCTCAACTAACACCTCTCCACCTTCTTTATAAAGTGCCGGCACGAGATCATCTGGACCAGCAGCCCTATTAAGTCGTTCTTATTGGAGCACTTACTTGGATTCAAATCATGCATTGGTACGCTGTCGTTTTGTGCTTGACAACGACCCCGCCGACAGCAACGACTGGCTGTTGAGAAACTGGTTTTACCATTGGTAAAGCATGAGTGCCAAACCAGCTTAGAAAGTTGCCTTAGTGGTGCCCACTCTGAAGATCCTAATAGCTACTGGACTCATATTCCACAGGTTATTCTAAAAGCAAGCACTGTAGCATGCGGCACAGGGGTACATAAGTTTAATAAACATTGGATCTCAGAGAAATTTCTGGAGTTGTTAGAAGCCAGACGGAAGCTTCCTTCTGGTAGTTCACATAATAAATCTAGAAGAGACAACCGTAGGAAGCTGAAACGTTATCTAAAGGCTGATCGTGAGGCTTGGTTATTGGAAATCGCTTTCGCTTCAGGGAACACCGGAAAACTCTTTAAGCTGATCCGTGCTACTGGTCCCAGGTGACCGTCTGTCAGTGAAGCTATCAGCGTGGCAGTTGGCACACTGATTTTTAATAAGTCCAGAAAGTTAGAGCGTTGGGTGGAACACTTTGGGTGTCAGTTTGGCTGACCCCCTGCTCCCATTGTGTTGCCACCACCTTGGTCAATAGATTTGGAACCACCCACTGAGACTGAAGTTCGCAATTGCATTTCGGCTCTCAAAATTAATTTTGGCAAGTGATATTTATAAAACCAAAAAGTAACGTGGAGATGGAGCGAAAGAGAGACGGAGGTCACTGGAGTAAGGGAAAATTATAACTTGTTTGTTTGTTTGTTTGAATATAGACAGATATTTTTTCCGTAGTAAGGTCCCTTTCCCTCCCCTTCTTTTTTATTCTCTCTGTCGGTACAGGGTTTGCCTTTTTATTCATGATTGTTTGGCAGCTGAGCTTCAGTGAGAATAACTGATGTACTGATGCTTATGATAGTGATAATGATGATGATTAGTGAAAGTGACCTGTACAGATTCAAACGAACGATTGATTCTATGTGTGAAGATACCATGGACTTCGTCTCGAATAAAATGGGGTATATTCCTGAGCCTCAGAAAGACCGGTTCACCCGTTGCATCTAAGTTAGTCGAAAACATTTTCATGCTGTTTGTTTCACATGAGCAAAGAACAATCAGCTGACGAAATA